>JAAGAY010142270.1:0-53194 GCA_011801015.1 Ardeotis arabs
AAAAAAAAAAAAAAAAAAAAAATATATATATATATATTACAGTGATAGTGGTGAAACACTGGCCCAGGTTCCCTGGAGAGGTGGTTCTGTTCTGGGGTGCATCTGGTTGGGGTTAAGGCAGAGTCATCCAGGAAGGTAGTTTCAGAGGCAGGTTGTCTCAGTGTAGCTTAAATAGATATACAGGCTGGCTGGTGCTGCAAGGTGGAGATGCCACTGTGCTTTCCCAGTAGTGAGGCTGGTACTGGTGGGACTCCTCCGTAAGCCCGTTCTCACTAGCCTGGCAGAAAACTCTAGAACAGCGAACAGCTATCCTGCAGATTTGTGGAGTTGTGGACTCTGCCATGAGCTGGAGCCAGCTGCAGGAGTGAGGAAGACTGCCTGCCACCTAGATCGGTGGGGTATCGGGTTGGTTAAGCAGTCTGCTGTGGTTTCGCCTGGCTCTTTGTAACAGCTCTTGTTCTCCTTTCCTCCTTTCTCGTGGCACTGCCAGCATCCTTGCATGCCTTTCGATCTCTTAAGTTTTTTGCCAGTGCTGCGAGAGAGCTTTCTAGGAGCAAATCCTGAAACCTCCTGGCTGGATCTGCAGCTCTGTGTCGGTGCTATGCTTAGTAGCAGAGCTCTGTTGTGGAGGAGTGTTATGTTGTATCTGGTAGCGGTGCTGCCAAACTTCTGTGGCAAACACATAATTTTGAAGTCTATCTTCCTCCACAACGCATGGGGACTGGCTGGAAAACCTCCAAGAGGAGGAAGAAAGGGGACTAAGGGAAGAACAAACGAACATCTGGGACGAGTTTGCTTCGATCGTGCTGAGTGTTAGAACATGCTCTGATGCATGAGTCAGCATTGAAGAAAGGTCCCTGCTAAGAGGGCTTCAGAGCTTAAGAGTCCCCCATGCAGGGGAGATGGAAGCAGCAGGGACATGCTCAAAGTTCTGTATATGTTCTGGAGGCAGTTGTTAGGTGTTTACATACAACTTGTATTGTTAAGTTTGCATAAACTAGGAGTGCCTAACCAATGTGGAAAAATTACTTGCAGTGTTGCAGACTTTGGCTCTCTGTAAGTGGAGAAAAATTATTTGTGAAATAAGCAAAGTATATGGAAGCTAGGAGCTTGATGACTCTGGTGCATGATATATGCACAGTACTGTGCTTCAAACTGGCTTTTTTCAAAGCAGGAAGGACAAGTGTAGAGGTTTTTTGCTGGCACAACAACACGGGGTTTGTTTTTAGTACTAGCAGTTCTCTGGCATTAGAGAATATTTCAAGCTCAGCTTAACAAGTTTAACTTTTATTGCTCACTAAACGTGTAATTAAATTACGAAGTCTTCTCATCTGTTTTGAACTTAAATTATCACTGGTTTTAACTTTTTTTTATCACACATGATTCTTTCAGCATTGCAGGATGTGTGAAAACGGTTTGCTGTAGCCATATGCTTGTTGGCACAGAACTCCGGGATGTTTCAGTAGGTTTGAAGCATGGGTGGTTGTGTGATGTGTGGTTTCTTTTACAAAAGCTGTGTTGATTCCTGCCTAGACTACTGTATCTGCTCTTGTTTCCACAGACTGTTCTGAAGAATTATTTCTAGTGGCTGCCTTGGGAAGGGATCAGGTTTGCAGGAGGGTGGTTCCCCCAATCTCTCCTTGATCCCTGCTCTGCTTCTAGCCTGTGCTGTTCTCTGGTGCCGTAAGTCTAGCCAGCTCAATATCCACGGACTGAATTGCCTTATTGTGAGTCTCTTGTCCTGGCTGGGTGTTTTCAGTACAGATTGCTGTTATCTGTGGGAACAACACAGCTGAATAGTAATTTTTCCTTTATCAGTCTGATAGCTTCCTCATTAGAAGCTCCTGGGTCAGCAGGCCGGCTCTACCAGGATGATAAATATGTTTAGGTCAGAGTGGAAAACTTCAGCTCTGTGGCTAGGACCCATGAGCTGCCTGTACTGCATATCCATACGCGCTGTAGTGTGTCGTATGTGTGACGGTGCAGTAAACTGGGGAACACCGGCAGTCGGACCAGACTTCTGCCAACCCTTTCTTTCATGGGAAGGCAGCCGTTTTAATGAACATCCTTTCCTAATCGACTTGTTTGATCTTTTCGCAATCTGTTCCTGAATTTAGGGAGAGAATGTCTACTGTGTTCATCCCATCCACAAGCAGATTGCCTTTTTATTTTGCTGCTTTGCTATGTGCTGGTTCTTGGTGGCTTTTGGATGAGCGAGGCCAAAGTCTGTTGTCGTCAGTGCCTGAAGATTCTCCATAGCCAGTATTTGAGATATGCCTGGTCCTTACTTCTCAGCAAGTGTGCTGCTACTCTTGCCTTATAATAATATAGATGTCTGGTGTCAACCCTGTTCTGCTCTAAGGAGGGATTAAAGTCTGGAATAAGGGCACTTGTGCGGTTGACTTCAGACTCTTCTATTTGCAGGACATTTGCAAGGGAGCAAAGGGAAGGAAGGTCAAACAGCTGCTGGAGATTCAAATAATCCCTGCAGAGTGTTCTCCCAAGACCTTAAGTTTCGTACACAGTAGTTGATTAGGATCCTTACGTTGCTTTTCAAAATCCAATGGTGTGAATTATTTTTTTAGGATGTGATAAAATAAGACCAAATCAAGTCTGTTTTGTATACACAGCTGAAAGGGGCTCTGACTCAAGCTGTGGGGGTGACAGTAATTCCACCCCAGGCAGTGCACTCTTCGCTAGATGGTGATACCTGACACTGGTTCATGATACAACTACAGCTAGGTAAGTATTGCTGGGAAGCAGTGAGATAATGATCTGTTTCTGAAGCTAAAACACCAACACCTTGTGCCCTGTTGAGCCTGGGTAGGGGTGGCAGGTTGCTAATTTGCTGTTTAGTTTTGACCTCTGCTGAAGTAGAGAGATTTAGGGAGAGATTACTGTTGCAGCTTTTTTTTTTTCAGTGAGTGGAGATCTGGTGGATGAGAAAAGTAACTTTTTAAACACAATGGTATTGATGACCTCGTAGTCTGGTGATATCACTTCATACAAGCCATTGAATTTCTCTGTAGAGTTTACAGTGCGAATGCAGTATGATTTGTCTGTTGTATGTGGTTGAATGGAAGGAAATGCTTTTTCTGTTCAGGTTTTCTTATAGCTGGTACTTGTTCTAAACCCTGCTTTTCCTGGGAGGTAGGAAGTGATGTTCATACTCTGGAATGTGAGTGTTAGTGCGCGAGGGAGTTTGGAGAGCTTTTTAGAGAACTGCAAAGGGAGGCAATGTATTCCCACTGAAGCTGCTGAACAGCAAAAGCTTCTGTGAGCCCAGAGGCACACATACTTTCTTTAAAGTCTATTTTTAATCCTTCAATTAGGAGATGTAAGAGGAGTCCTTCTCCCTCACTGATCAGTGGAACATCCTCCTTGCCATCAGGACTAGCACATGGTGCGGTCTGGGCCGCTCACTTCTTCCCCCCTGCCCTGAGGGTCTCTGAGCATCCGGGTTCGGGTTCCTCAAGCTCACCGCATGGGAATGACACAATGCAGCTTTTCTTGCTCCTTAACTTCTCTTAGTGGTAATTTGAAACTTACCTTTTTTTCATGATCCTTACTACACAAGCACATTGTTCTGAAACTGCTTGTTTGGAAGGTTTCTGGAGTGGTGTAGTGGATGGAGGGCCACAGGCTGCCTCCTTGCAAAGACAGAACTGATACGGGTTGCACTGAGGAGATCTTTCTTCCCCTTCCTCACACTCAGCCTTTCAGTTTGTCAGACACAAGATAAAAATTACTGTTTTTTCCTTTTGCTTCACTTAAATTTGGAGAAGCAGGTCAGCATTTTTGCTGAACCTGCCTCTCCTACGCTTGCAATGAGAAGAGGGAAGAAGGATTATGGTTTCTAGCTAGGAGATGGTCATCTTGTTCCACATGTAAAGGATTATTGGCCAGATCTTACATGTCTACATGTTTAAGTATTGAACTGTCAACGTATGCAGTACTAAAGCTTAGTTAAGGTCCCATTTAACTTCTATTACTTGATTTCTCAGAGCTACGGTTGCTGCAGAGCGCAGGGAAGACTGGTATTTCAGTGTGCGGTATTTTCATATCGTGTATTTCAAGTAAAGCTTGTTTAAGCTTCCTAAGTCAGTGAGAACCAGTCTGTTATCTTCTTGGACTCATCTTTCCAGATAAACTGAGCTTTAATCTTTGATGAATCTGAAGCGAAGGTTACTAGGTTGGAGGATGCAAAAATAACTGAAGCAACTAAGAAGGGTTTTGGGAGAGTGCTCTCTGGGCCTTACAAATTCTTCTGGTTGCAGATGTATTGGTAAGTCCTGTCCTCTGGAGGGGAATTACAGTGCTAGCCTGTATATTTTTGTAAAGAAACTGTTCCTGACTAAAAGACTAAGACAGCAGCTTCAGTGGAGGGCATTCTGACTCTGAGCATTTGAAATTAACTTCCATTTGTTGCTGATTTATTAGGATGGGTGCAGAAAATTAAGGAAAAAACACCTTGTAAGTCTTGATAGTGTTGATCTTAAAGGCTGCTTTAAAATAGTGTCATCTGGATGTCATCTTAGTTTTCAGTTGTGAAAATCAGTTCTGCAGTCTGAGGATAATGACCAGGCATCTGCTAGCCTTTTTAAAAAAAGTTGATATCCTCATTTTCAAATTTATGATTACTTTGGGAGATACGTTTTTTAGGTGGTAGCAGTCTGACCAAATGGCAATTAATTGCTGTGATCCTTCAGGTGCTGTTTTGTTTGTGTTCTAAGTGGAGAGGTAATTTCTGCTACTTCCTGATACACAAAATAAAAGTGCTTTAGTTAATAATGACTTGGAAACGTTTCCCATGCTCTCTTTTTCCCATAAACTTATGTTCCTGCTCTCCAAAGCAGCAGTGGTGCAAGTGTTGGCATAACACATTGCGCAGCCACAGATGCTTGCACTGAAAAACTCTTTGGGATGTAGGCTGCCTGCTTCCAAAACTGATGAAATGCTGGTTCTCTTAAATCCAGTATCTGAGGTCTGACATGTTAGTGTCGATGACGTGTTTAAGCTTTGAGTGGTTTGAGTGTCTGTGGCTCTTAGGGCATGTCTGGCATCTTAAATGAAGCAGAGGCTTTGTGAGGCAGGGTTGATTTTTCTGCGGGTATGATGAGCAGGTGATCTTGTCCTGCATTTGTGCCGTTTTGCTATGGAGATGAGATATGGGTTTATATGATTAACTTTTTTCAGGGAGTTCTCCATTGTGAGAGCTACTCGGGCTGGAAAGAGGGGAGGATGGTTTGCACCCAGAGTTCTTTCCAAAGAACCCTGTGGAGCGTGGGTGTGTTGAACATGCTAACTGATCTGGTGGAGGCTGTGCCTTAGGACGTGTCAGTTGGATTGGCATGAGGACATAGCAGTACCTTAATTGCTATAAAGTAAAGAATATAGTGAACATTTTGAAACAATGTGTGAATATTGGATGTTACTAGTTTCTCATGGTTGAAGGCATAAATCTCAGGGCTGCTTTGAACCGGCCTCTTTATGTACAGCTGAAAGAAAAGGCGTTGCTTCTCAAATGGGGGATACGAACACTTCGATCTGGGGGAAGGGAAGCGGGTCCTACCTTTCTCCTTCAGTTGTATTGATGAAACTTTAAAACTCTACTGCGACATCTTTGTTTTCCCACAGGTGCTTTTTTTGCCTCCTTAGTTCAGGCAATTGGGCCAAACACAAGCGTATTCATTACATTTTTGCAGCATCTACATAAATTCTGCTGCACATGTGCCATTTGCGTCCTGTAGAGTTAAGACAGCATTGTGTCTAAAGTACCTGTTATTTTGATCTTTTTGGTACTTAGATATCGTCACTCTTTTTATGCAGCTTTTAAAATTTCCTATTGCTTATGTCAGATTTTTTTCTTACAACAAAATGAGCTGACAGTATGTTACTTTTTATAAGTTTATACTCTTCTGTGTGTTAAATGCATCACATCAGTAGTGAACTGATGCTCCTTTTTTTCTCCTTTCAGCCAGATAATGAAATCTCTTCAGACTGCAATCACGTAAGTATTGCTTTGTTTTATTCAGTCTCTAGCTAATGCATTTGCACCTTCTATCCTTTATCAACCTCAGTTATTTTGCATAATTTGATAATTTGCAAAAGGCATTAATTGGGACACATTTGGGTTTCTGTACTGGCCTATGGAGGAAGAATACAAGATGACTTCTTGAACCCAGTATAGCCACTGTGGTCTTACTGGAGACTTCAGAGTAAACGTATTTAAGAGCTCTGTGAACTGTAGTTCTGTATCAGAGGAGGAGAGCCAACGTCTTTCCTATTTTATAGTCGGGGGATGGTTCCCATGAGTTACTGGGAGCGGTGTGATGTGCTCCTTTTGGGAAAGATGTGAGCAGTACTGAATTTAAACTCTTAATTTCAGCTGTTGAAGCCTTCTGTATTGGTTTCACAGCTGCTAAATTCTTAGACTCGCTTGGAAAATGCTGTGGGGGTGTGATATTTAGAGGCAGTTTGAACCACTTGGCTGATTTTAGAACAGATTTCCTCTCAGCACTGTGTTTAACAGTGAGCAAACAGTTAGCCAGTTTTCAGACTGTCAAGCTGACTCTTCAAATCCTGAAACTCTACCAAAAAAAGAAATAAATCAGAGCTAAGGTTGGTGTTAGGTTTCCTTTGGCTTTTCTCTTTGGTGTTCTATTAGAATACACCAGATCAAGATCCTCAATTGCTTGATTAGCCCTGGCCTGCAGACACATGCATACCTCAATGACTATCTTAGTTTCAGATGCTCAAGAAGCTGTATTTTGGTTTATTATTGGAAAATATAGTCCAGAAATGAAACCCAGCCATGCTGTACAACCAGTAATTTCCAACTGTGCTTATAAATTAACCTTTAGCACTGCACTGCCTGACTTCATGGCAGCTGTAATTCTCTGTGGTGCACGGTTGGATTGGATAGAATCATAGAATCATTTAGGTTGGAAAAGACCTTTAAGATCATCAAGCCCAGCTGTTAACCTAACACTACTAAGTCCATCACTAAACCATGTCCCTAAGTGCCACATCTACATATCTTTTAAACACTTCCAGGGGTGGTGGCTCAACCACTTCCCTGGATAGCCTGTTCCAGTGCTTGACAGCTCTTTCAGTGAATAATTTTTTCCTAATATCCAACTGTGGGATAATGGCAACTTGAGGCCATTTTCTCTTGTCCTATCACTTGTTACTTGAGAGAAGAGACCAACAACCACTTCGCTACAACCTCTGTTCAGGTAGCTGTAGTGATAAGGTAGTGATAAGGTCTCCCCTGAGCCTTCTTTTCTCCAGACCAAACAACTCCAGTTTCCTCAGCCACTCCTCATAGGACTTGTGCTCTAGACCTTCACCAGCTTTGCTGCCCTTCTCTGGACGTGCTCCAGCACCTCAGTGTCTGTCTTGTAGTGAGGCGTCAAAAACACAGTATTTGAGGTGCGACCTCACCAGTGCTGAGTACAAGGGAACATTCACTTCTTAAGTCCTGCTGGCCATACTGTTCCTGATGCAAGCCAGAATGCAATGCCAGAATGGGCACACTGCTGGCTCATATGCAGCCGGCTGTCGAGCAACACTTCCAGGTCCTTTTCCACCAGGCAGCTTTCCAGCCGCTGTTCCCCAAGCCTGTAGCATTGCGTGGGGTTGTTGTGACCCACGTGCAAGACCCAGCACTTGGACTTGTTGAACCTCATACAGTTGGCCACAGCCCGTAGATCCAGCCTATCCAGATCTCCTTGTAGAGCCTTTCTACTCTTAAACAGATCAACACTCCTGCCCAACTTGGTGTTGTCTGCAAAGTTACTGAGGGTGCACTTGATCCCCTCGTCCAGATCACTGATACAGATATTAAACGGAACTGGCCTCAGTACTGAGCCCTGGGGAACACCACTTGTTGCTGACTGCCAGCTGGATTTACTTCACTCTGTGCCTGCTTCCACCCTCTTGGAGACGATGTAAAACTGCTTTCCTTGTTTACGAGCATGTTTTTGTGTTTTCCTAGTGTTTTGTGTACTATTGAAATGCCAAAATAAAAGTTTGACCGAACTGTTTATCTTTTTTTTTATATATTAATTTGATTTTGTCACAGAGTATTTGAAATGAATTTTTAAAACTACTTAATCTTTGTGTTAATGAAAAATGTTTAAATGCAACTTAAGTTCCTTGAGAAAAACAGATGAGCTAATAGAGCTTCTTTCGGGCAAGATCTCAGCTATTAATTTGCTGAGGTTTTGCTATCTTACCCTGTATTTTTACTTTATGGTCCCTCAGGAAGACATCTGGGATGTGTGTATATCTGCAGAGTGTGACTTGCCCAAGATTGATTCTTGCACAATGACCCAATGCATCTAGGCTCCTATGTGAGCTAATCTCTGGCTCGTGGAAGAACAGTCATCCTTACCGAGGCGTTCCGTAACCTCACCTCAATGTATCATTGTGCTCAGCAAGAGAAAGAACCTCCTGTGGGTTTGAAATATATTACATCCAAAAAGTTGTCTGGTCACAGCCCCTCACAGAAGGAAGTGAATAAGGGAGCAGCTGCATTGTCTCCTTCCTTTTTTGCTAGGTTTTTGTTAGGTTTTCAGCATGAAATCTGTTATATCAAGGACTTAATTTTTGTTAGATCACTTGCATCAGGCAGACAAGGCACGGCACAGAAAGATGTGGTGGGCTAAAGATGTTGCTAACTATGCAGCAGGTATCAGTTTACAGCTTTCATTGTTTTAGCCTTTCAGTTATGAAGTTGGCTTCATTAGATGTATTTCCTTTTATGAGTCATCTCATGACCTTATGGAGAGATTTTTAACAGTCTGGATTTGTTCAAGATGAGAAAATTATTGCAGAAACGGAGGGACAAAGTTGTTGTCAAGGAGACTTTGCATTGATTCTTGCACTGTAGAACAATGATGATACAGATTTGGAATAAATGGTATTTCATTCTTTTCTGAAGCAAAATATTTGTCATTCTCCATGGGAAGCTCTTAAACCCCCTTTTTACAAATGCTCTCTCTATAGCTCTTGTGGAACTACAAGCTGAACCTGACAACAGATCCAAAGTTTGAATCCGTGGCCAGAGAAGTCTGCAAGTCCACTATTGCAGAGGTAAGCTGAAAGAAAGGCATGGCTGCTGTTGTGAAACCAAGGTTTTTTTTTTTTAATTTCTTTGTGATAGTGAGTTAGTGTGTGAATAATGTTTTGAGTTTGGGAAAGCTCTAGTCTTTTATATGCCAAATTACTAGGCATAATTAATTTGATCTCTGTGCAGAAAAAGCCAGTTACCTTAGTGGTGCCAGGCAAAGGGGCAGGGGAAAGAAATGATAAACTACAAACCATCAGCTCTTACCTGACCCTTTGTCAGAAGTCTAGAGCTGGATTGGATTTATCCCCTCTTTATCAAGTGTTGAACAATTGTAGCAGTGGTTCCACTGAATTTAGCATAAGACTGGTTTTGGATTGTGTCTTACTACCAGAAAGGATAAGCACATAGACTTCAAATCTTTTTTTTTCTTCAAGGCTCAGTTTATTTACTCCGAGGACAGTCTGTTAGGAACTTCCTCTTTTTAGTTTGTGCTGGGAGTTAGTCCTGTGTATCTCCAGCATCATCACACCTCAGTCCAGCTTCAAAGATGACTTGGTTAATCATTTCTTCCCTTGTGCTCAAGCTGGAGCTGTTGAGGCTGTGCGCTGAGCCATGCAGGAGCTGACTGAGCTGAGGTTTTTTCCTCTTTGATTGGGGTAGTTTTCAGCTAGACTTCAGGGGAAGCTGTGGAACCATGGCTCTTCACAGCAGTGCAGGCTTCAGCTGAGTTAGTTCAGTCATTAAATCATGCTCTGAAAAACATCATTTGTATATCCAGCAGAATAAATTCACCTACCTATAAACTTTTTTAAAAAAAATTCAGTTTGCTCTAGATGATAGCCCCTTTGTGGCTTTTAAAGTAGGTTTTATTGAAAGGCAGTCAGTTGCACAATAGCAGATTTTCTCTCCTACTCCAATTTGTGTTGGCAGTTTATTTTTCATAGATCTGGCTTTCAGCGGTGTGGACTTGCTTATTAGACAAGAGTAATACGTCAGTGCTCAGAGCAGGTTTAAGTTGTTCCCCAAGTCCTCCCATTCTGATGGAACAACCTACGTTGTTCCCCATTCTTTACAAAGTTGTCATTTGAGAGGAACACAGAAAGATCTGAGAAACTGAGGATGTCAACAGCAGCCTGGCTGGGAATTAGTTTGGGAATTAGTTGTGTAGTTCAGGCGTACTCGATTGCTTTTTCTTCATGGCCTGCTAGGGTTCTGCTTTCCCTTCTCAGCACGGGCTGATACGAAGTAAGAACAGCATTAGTGGGAAACCAGTAGTATAAGGAGAGATCAAGAAAATAGTTAATACAAGAAGGCTACAATATTAACCAGTGGAAGTAAAACAGCTTGCATCAAATGGTTATATTGTGTTTAGAGTTCAGTAACTCCCAAAAGTAAACACTGCAAAACCTGTCAAATCTCACTTTTTGCAATCATAGGGACAATTTTGTTTTTCTGTTTTACGTCATATAGCTGCTGCAGAATTTTTACAACCAAGGCATTCTTGAAAATGCTCTTTTAACAGTCTATTTAATTACCGCTTTTGTACAGTGGCAGTCTGACATTGTTGTAAACGATGCCCTCTAAACCTGGGATATGGTGTCTAAAAGCAGTGGGAAGAGCATAGTGTTTTAGCTGTACGTTAACCACCAGTGCTCCTCTTATAATTGTGGTGAATGATGACATGAGCTGCTGGTGTTTTACCATTTGGTGAGTGGTTTTTATTTAAAGTTGCGTAAGTAACAAACCTATGTGTTTAATCTTCTAATACTTAATTCTGAGGCAGGTGCATAAACTATTCCACTCATTTTTTTTAAAGTATTTTTAAAACACTCTTTAAAATTAACATACGTAGTGGGAATATGCTGCTAACGTACAGTGTTAGCCTATTAATATTTTTCTTTAATTCACACTAACAGGTATGTATTTTCTTGCTGATGACCGAGCTCTGATTTTAAGTATTGCTTTGTATTAAGAACAAAATACAATCAGAAGAGTAATTTCTGGTAAAAGTCATTTGGGAATTGGTGACTGTCCCAACAGGGTCCATTCTGAAAAGTCCATCTTTAATTTTGTCAGCTAAATATAGATTTAAATATCAACTTTTTTTCTCAGTGGTTGAGATTTTGTAAGTTCTGGCAATAATTTTAATCTAGAGTTACAGTTGACTACCAGATAATGGTGGTTGTTTCAGAAGTGGCTGGGCAATAATGCGATCACTTGGTCTTTTACGCAGTTCACTGGCTCAGCCCTGGAGCTCTGGGGCTGTTTCCAAAGCCAGGCTCTTCCAAAAACAGCATGTTGCCGTGGTGTGTTGGTTTGGCTCGCAGCACTTGAGCTGAAGTAGGGCCACATCGAAGATGCAGCTTTCTCGGAGAAAGCTTGCTCAACTCGCTCCCTCTCACCCTGCAATGAATCATACATGTTTTCACTTCAAAATGTATTTTATGCCTTATCTATTACAATTACACTGACCTTAGTAACTGTTTTTCTAGTAGCTATACAGATTAAATGCAAAATGTTCTACCAGCCTATATCTGCTTTCAAATAATGGTGTTAAAAATGTTGCATGTTTTAGTTCTTATGTAGAAAGCAAGAACCTCATAAGCTGAGGCAGAGAGAGATTGTTTTATTCATCTAGTCTGAGCTGTACAAGTCTGTCACAGGATGCCTTGAGTTAATTCTTGTTTGAATTAGAATATATCTTTCTAGAGATGGCGCTCCATTTTTTAAGATTTCTAGTATAATGATTCCAACCTGGTATTTGAGAACGGATAAAATGGTTCCCTGCCTGTTCCCTTAGCACTGCCCTTGCTTGGTGTCTGAACCTGCCCGGATTATTGATTGCCGTGGATCTCCCTTTAGATCGATGAGCCCTTCAGTATTTGTACAGGAACAAACCTTTGATGTAATCAATCAACCTGTGTATCTATTGCTTGACAAACTGTCACTACTGAGCTTCAGTGTCTGGCTGTCAAGCGTGCTTTCTGCGTCATTACGGCTGCAATTTTCAGCGTACTCACACAACTGGGCAAATATTTCAACACAGACTTCCCAGGGTTAAAAAGAGTCTGTGGAATCTCAGTACTCCTTGGAGCAAGGCATTGCACTGCTCCTATCGCAATATTCCTCAGGGATCATCCTTAACTGATAAGCAACTGTGTTTTCCACTTCTTTTGGAAAGATGCTGTCAAAACTGCCTGCATCTTTTACTTCTAGAGGTGATGTTTTTGGCCTTACTGTCTGCTTCCCTGAGCAGTTCAGGCTGTGATTTATACTGGGGACCTGTCTGTTCGTGTACACTGCTTTTCCAATCCCTGCGCAGCTTTCAGCTTTTGTTAGCAGTGATTTTAATTTTTTTTAGACCACTGGGTAAAATGGTTTAGTATCAACAATCAGTTCCTATAATAGCCTGATAAAAATGAATTTGATGAGGATTTTCCTTTATAGCAATTTTCAGCTTCCAACAAGTTATAAACAATTCAATAAATACTGTGTTGACTTTTGAATCTGTCTCACTTTTAGCCAAAATGTTCTATTTTATGAGGTCAGGTGGCTAATGGGAGTCCAAGTGTGATTTAGTGATGCTGTAATATGCTCAGTTTTCTAAATAAAGGTTTGTCAAACTAGCGTTTTTCCTACAATTCCACTTGATTGCAGAGGTTCAGTGTGATTATTATGAAAGATGATTATTGAGCAAGAGGGTTTATAATCCTCAAGGTCGCTGCGTTTGCTTTCTTTAGATACTGGCACTGGCACACATGAGATTTCTCATTTCTGGAATACTTTCAAGTATTCTGACTTACTAAAAATCAAACTAAAGCCTAGAGGGTTTCTTTGCCAGCAGATTTTGAAGCTACAGATGCAAGTTTCTTTGAGGGCTTTTTTTTTTTAAAAAAAAGAGGTTAAATTAGGTAGCTACAGTCACTGTGTTTTTATTTTTTTAAACAGATCAAGGAGTGTGCAGATGAACCAGTTGGTAAAGGCTTCTTGGTGTCATGTTTGGTGGATCACAGAGGCAACATCACTGAATACCAGTGCCATCAGTACATCACTAAAATGACAGCCATTATCTTCAGCGATTATCGGTTGATCTGTGGCTTCATGGATGACTGCAAGGCTGACATCAATCTCCTGAAATGTGGCAGCATTCGACCTGGAGAAAAGGTATTCAGAGCACATATAGATTGTCAATAGATTTGTAAAAGTCATTCACTTAGGGAGACTTATGGAGACTGCAGTAGTATTATTGTCTTACTTGCAACTGAGAAAATACACGGCATATCTCATCTGTCTGAAAAGGGTGACATCCTGATTCTGTGTAATTCCTTTTTAATAAATATGCATGTGTTCCTCTATGAGGGATGGCTGTTCAGAAACAACTTTCATTTGTCTTTCCTTCCCTCACCGCACCACAGGTGACCTGGTAGGCAGTTGTCTTTTTGATCACGCTCTGTCAGGCTCGACTCGATACGATGAATCCAAACAATAGATTTAAGCAGACCTATCGCTAGGCTTATTTCACAGTCTGGTCAGGTCTGAAGCAGGAATGTTGTCAAGGTGACGTGGCCTGTGCGATAACCCTTTCTGCTTTCTCAGACTGTAGTTGATAGACTGGATCAAGAGCTTCTATCTGTTTGCTTCCCCTTTCCCTTGCCCACCTGAAAAGAAAACAGTTGAAGGGCACGTATTACCTAGTGGCATACTTTAGTAGTACAGACTTACTGATACTGTACTGGTTTTACTAAATCAGTGTTCTTTTGCCATGTGAGACTTAAGCAGAGGTTGATGCAAAGAACAGTTTGTGGTGACTACATGTGGGGTTATTTTCAAGGCACTGTCTTGCCCTGACTACTTCAGCATAGCTAATACAGGCAGCAATTATGTAGTGCTGCAGGAATGAGTGGCTTTTACGGTAAGTTTTTATGTTTAGGGATAAAATTAAAATTAGCCTATCAACTTTTTACAGTGCTTTTTAAATTATAGCTCTTAAGCTTTTAAGAATTAGTCTCTTAAATCAAATATTAATGAGAAGTTAAGATTTAACAAAAATACACACTTTTTTGTTGAAAAATATTTTTCCTAGTTGTTCGAGATGTTACCTGCTGTAAGCAGCTTCAATTTAACACACTATGGATGCAAAGTGCTAGTGTATTCTAGAAGACATAGCTGAACAACAAAAAGCATGAAAAAGTACTTGCTTTCAAGAACAAAAGCAGCCATAGAAGGGGAGGAGCTTGCAGACATCACGGGTTTGGACTAGTAACAGCTGAGTAACTTCATTTCTCCATAAAGTAAAGGCTCTTGTCTAATCCTGGCCTGAAGGACCTCATGAAATGAGGATTGCTTTTAATTATCAGTATGGAGTCAGAAGTGTAATACAGGAGTCCTGGGTGTCAGGTCCATGTACTACCTGTTGCCTGACCGAATTACGATAAACTAAAATGAAGATATTTATGGTAACTCTGAAAGGTACAGTAGCATGGATTTCATGAGCCTAAGCCCAATCTCATCCAGTAGAATTGAAACCAGTGCTGGCAGGCTCGTGTGTGTGATTGCATATCTCACCGTGTTGGTTGCAGAAGTCAAGATGGGTGAAGGGTGGGGATGGCTGAGGAGGTTAAGGTCACAAGGCATCTGGGAGAGGGAAGCAAACATGAACTTTAGGTCACCAAGTTTCTGTAGGAGAGCAAAGCGAGTCCCTAACCAGCCTTTTATGGGCGGTTAGTGCGGTTTATGCATATTTCTCACTTTTTTTTACCCAACCCAGAATATTTTCCCTTGGTTTGTGAAAGAGTCACAGCCTGTCATACGATGTCTTGTTATGCTGTCATCCTTGGCACTTAAAGGAATTGGAGTATTTTATACTGCTATGGAAACAGCTATAAATGGCTATGCAAGCATTTCTTTTGTTGGTGTTCTGTTCTATCCCTCTTCTGCTTTGCAGAAGTCTCATCTAATTTACTGCTGTCAGACGCTGGTTCAGGTTTTATTTCCATGCTTGCACCTTCTAAGAGTTGCTTATAGAGAAAAGTCATTACCCTTTTGTGTGGCTGAATGTAACTGTGAATTTAATAAATAGGACCTGGACATCTAAGGAGGAAGGTGGGGGAAGAAATTTATCTCTCTTTTTTTTTATGGAGATAAGCATTGCTGGACCACCAACTCCATCTACATCAGGCCACTGTTAGACTGCAGTGTGATAGCTTCATCATAGTAACTGGGATAAAGTGGCTTTTTTAACTGTAAAAGGCACTTCAGTCAGTATTCTGGAATTACATTGCTTCTCAAAGCCCCTCTGCTAGCTAACCATACTTCCTTTTTTTGTTTTAGCTTACATTCTACTTCTTAATTGAATTCTGTTCCTGCTGGATTTGTTGCTTCTGATATGGTGCTTTCTGTGCTTTCTTTTCCACATTTCTTGTTGGTTTACTGCTCTGTAAGAGCAATGAAGTTCAACTTCAAAGTCCCGATCTGACTGTAGACTTTGTTGTATATAGCAGAAAGGCTGTAGATGTGTCACTTGAAAGCATTAAGTTTTGTAATATGCCTGGGTTGTGGGATTGGTTGGTTTTTGTTTTTGTTTTTGTTTTTTTTTCCTTCCAGTTAACGGAGACATATTTTATGGTAGCTTCAGTCACTTTTCCAGTTGACTGTTGTTCTTTATAGCTAATTTGGTCTCTGGTATTTAAAGCTTGCTTTGTCTTCATGCAATAGGGATCTCATTTGAAATTGAAATTGGTAATTGCAAAGGAGCTTTTCTTCTTGAGCTGCCTACCAGAATGAGCTGCTTTCCACGTCCTAGTAACGTCCAGGACTGTATCAAACCAGTGGGTAGTGTGTACTTGCTTGGGTGCTGGATTTAGCTGTGATTTCAGAACTGGAGTTGGTTATTTGCCATAATGAAGGCAACATAGGTGTCAGTTGCGCATCTGTTGTAGTACTTTACCAGATAATAGTATTTTTCAGATTCCTAAAAAAAAATATTAGTACACCATTGTTTTCTTGCTTTTTTCACCCCTAAGCGCCTCAAATAGAGTTGCTCTCACGCTTTCCCTAGTTTCACAGAAGTAGTACACACAGAGGGGAAACAACTATAAATGGGAAGAGATGGTAACATTCAGCTGAGTCGTTTTTTACTTAGTGTAGTGTTGTAGCAGTGTACTATCAGCTGAAGTACTGGGAATTGCCTGATCTAGGAGCCATCCCTGTAACCCTCGTGTCTGGGTTAGCCAGGTGGAGTGCTGAACTGGAACTTCATAGATGTGCTGGGTGGTTTTCCGCAGCCTGACTGGCTCTGGCTCCAGCAAGTCAGCACAGCCCTTCAGTGCAAGGTGCTGTGCTGATAAGACAGGTAATGTTTTTCCCTCCTGCCTGCTGCTCCTTTCTACTCTTGACTCTTTTCTGGTGACTTTTCTAGCTTCTCTCTGCAAGTCTGCAGCTAGAATAGTCGTTAACTCAAGGCATACGAAGTTTTGGACAGAAAATCCTTTCCAAGGGAGCGCAGAAAATGACAAAAAAATAAACAAGAATTGCAAAACCTAAACTGTATTGGGGAAGAGGGGGAAAATGAATAGTAAGAACAAGGTTTTAAAAATTACCTTGACCTAAAGCCATGTGCCTGGAGTCTGAATTTTGGTCATAGGAATTAAAATCTCAGAAAGCATTGTGCTGAAGGGGATTTGCTTGGGCACATTCAGAATTTATTTCCATTTTCCTGTGGCTCATAGTGCCGTAGGACAGTATTGTTTCCATTGATAAAGCTACGCGGAGTTTCAAGACACTCCAGACTAGATAATTGTCTAGAATGTTTAACAGATCTTTGCAGCTTTCAGTTAAAGTTCTCCACTTAAGATTGATAGGGATGGAGAGGCAACAATTCCTAGAAACCTGTGGTTTTTAGATTTCATCTCCTGCATTTCAGTGTGTTGCACTAGAGAAATGAGGCCTAGACTCTGTCGCAGCAACTTTGGGGAGTCTTGACTTGTAGAATGATTTTAAAGGTCTTCAATTCTAAGGTAGAGGCTTTCTGACAGCAGGGTGCTGGATAGAGGAAGAGCTTTAGGATTCGTTCCACGGCAGAGCTGCAGCAGGCGTTCATACCCTTGTATGCACCAGGCAGCCGGTGCTGTAGCAGGACTGGGAGAGCTCATCCCGTGGGATGCCGACCCTCAGCTTTGGTGCCTCTGAAGCTGAGCTTGCTTCTGCAGGACTGGTGGCATGTGGAGCACAGGTGGGAGCAGGCAGCTCTGCGTGGCAGAGAGCCACAAAGTGACGCAGGTACTGCAAATATGTGTCAAAGTTCTCCTGCCATCCTCCTTAAGACGAGCCTGTCAAACCTTTAACGGCACGAGAAGTCGTGTGAAAGCTTGGAGATAGGGGAAGAATGCAGGACTGCATGTTTCAGGAGCTAATTGTATTGACTTGTGTGTGTGTTTCTATTTCTGTTAAGTCTGATATGTTTTAAAATTGCTCTAATACAGGGCAGCAGAGTAGACAGCACTGCAAGATTATCTACCCAAATGTAAAAATTGTGTTTGCGAAGTAATGCAATAAATTAGTCATTTCATGTTGTGTCCCTGAAATGCAACAGTAAACAGTCAGCATCTGGCATATGGAAATCCCCTTTCACTAGACTATTAAAAATAGATTTACTTTCATACATAGTACGACTCTGGACCCATGCTGCAAGAAACCAGGAAACTTCTCATTTTCCTAGCAGGAAAAGCTTGCCTTGTGCCCTCCTTGCTGGCTTGCAAGGGGAGGCTGCAGGTGAGTGAGAGTAATCTTGGCCTGCCTTGCCTCCCAGCTGCAACCTCAGCTAGGCAGGAGCAAAAAACTGCCAGAGGAACTTAAAATGGTTTTTCTCAATCATTTACGCTTGCCAGCTCCTCAATTGTAATTACTGGGTATGACTGACCACAAGGTTTTGCGGAGCAGTGTTTGTTTGGTGTGGTTATGGATAAACAGCAATTTTAAGTAATGTGGCGAATGTACTGTTCACTGGCATTCCTCAGATCCCTTTTGGACTCAGTCCTAAAGGGACAGTTAATATATATTTATATTTTTTCAAAGATGCTGATGTCTGGCCAGCATATGGAGTTGACCATTTCCCACTCAAAGAGTAAACCAAAATACAGAGGTTTGGGGATTTTTTTGCTTGTTTTTAAGGGGAAAACTACTTCTAGCCCTTTTAAACTGATGATACTTCTGGATTGTGTTTACGACTTTAATTGGCCAATTCTACTTGTGCTCCAAGGGTAGCAGAGTTAAAACAGGAATGAAGGGCTGCCTGCCTGAGGAAGCGTGTCAGAACAAAAAGATTTGGAAGAATTGCATGGCTTTGAATAGTCGCGATCATGTTTTGTGGAGACTGTGCTCTTACTCGTGCTGCTGCAGCAGCAATGGGTGAATCCGCTTGGCAGAGCGAGCTGAAGAGAGCTCCTAAATGGTTGCTGCGAATGCCAGGCTGATGTATGCAAGTGTTCATACATTGTTGTATGCTTCAGATAGTCTGATATAAGTTTAGTAGCAGTATCCTCTCACAGCAGAGCAACATAAATTAAGATGGTTTTAACAGGAAAGACTTGCAGAACCCATGAGAGATCTGTTCCAGAAGAGTTCTTGTTTATTAGAGGAATTGGAGGTATAGAGAGTGTGGTTCCCTTTCTAAACACGTAAAAAGGATGTAGGAAACTAAATGGAGTGTTAACCCTGCCTCTTTCTGGGCTTTCATACACAGCACGGGGCTCTCTACATTTGTTGGCAGTCGCTGGTCATAGTCCAAACTCGTCTTCAGGCTTGCAGGACAGTGGACGTGGTGTACAGTACTGGGCCAGAACTGCTTTGTCTGAGGTTTCATCTGCTCTTGAATGCCTTGAGGGGTTTTTTTTCATAGTCTCTTAATGGAGGAATTAGCACTGAGAAGCCTACGCTGGTCAAAGCTCCTTTGTGGCCTTTTTAGCATCCCTAATTATCACCGCCCAAACTGAAGGCTGGTCTCAGCATGGAGGAACTCTGATTTTTCTCTCCCCCAAGTATGTTCTCAATGTGATGCTGTTGCTTGCTGTTGCCATGGTGCAGAGAGAGCTATGTCAGATGAAAGATAATTTGGCCATTTTGGTAAACTGCTCTGAGCAGTGTGACTAAGTAGTGATAATCTCATTAAGTCACATTAAAACAAACCCAGAGCATTGGAGGGGGGGATTTCACGGTGGCCGTCAGCAGGATGGTGTGCATAGTGCAGATATTAAGTGTTGCCTCCTATGAATGTAAATGCAGTTTAGGCTGAACTTTTGGAAGTCTGTACGTAGACCGTTTGTTTATTGCTTCATTTATGTGGTGCTCATCCAAAATCACAGATCACTTGATTGCGTAAGTGATTGGTTACAGATGTTGTCTTGCTTTTCTCATGTAGGATGCCCACTCACAAGGAGAGGTGGTGGCATGCCTGGAAAAAGGCTTGGTAAAAGAGGCAGAGGAGACTGATCCTCGAATTCAGGTTTCTGATCAGTGTAAGAAAGCGATTCTTCGTGTAGCTGAACTCTCTTCAGACGACTTCCACTTGGACCGGCATCTCTACTTTGCATGCCGAGATGATAGAGAACGGTTTTGTGAAAATGTGAGTAGTTTCCTCTTGCCTTCTCTTCTATGGTAATCCATTAAAAAAAACCAAAACCACACTGGAAGAAGGAATGGAGCAGTAGAGAGGAGGCTGAGCAAGATCGTGGAATACTGAAAAAATGCACCTTGTAGCTGTCACTTTGCAATAAATCTGGTATTAAATTCACTCACCCAACAAACAAGTGTTATTTCCAGTGGGTTAATGAACTGAATTGGCATAAATGATTTAATGGGCATCAGAGCTGATGTGGCAGGGAGAGGAATGACTTGAATGGGGAGGAGGCAGCAAAGGTGAGCGAACGCTCCCTTCTGCAGCGGTAAGCTGTTGCACAAGGTCAGCCTGGTCTGACTCGACTCGCAGCGCTCCTTATCCCTGGAGCAATGAGCTGGAAAGCTACATTGTTGAGTTTGAATTAGCTTGTGTCAGCTGAGCGGCTTCTCACTGAAAGGGTGACGAACGTGACCAGATATTTTTAATGCAATAAAATTTAAAAGATTTTTATAGTGTAGAAGCTATCACTGTCATTTGAAATATTAACTTTAATATAGTTCTAGTTTAAAAAATAAATTTCTTTAGGTGTAGTTTAGCCTGCTTGTTAAGTATTACAAGTCTTGTCTTTAATGGCAAATGTTTCTGTTCTGTTTCACAGACTCAAGCCGGGGAAGGCAGAGTCTACAAGTGCCTCTTTAATCACAAGTTTGAAGAATCAATGAGTGAAAAGGTAGGTATCTGTCTTAGTGAGACAAATCCTTAAAGCAGAAATCATCAGATCATTCATCAGTCCAGGCTGCATTATTCTTTTCCAGTGTTGAGGAAAATCCATCATCTACGTGATTGGAGTAACCGGATAACCAACTGCTTTGACAGACGCTTTTACTTTGATATGTTTGTGTTTCCAGCTACGTGCTGATGGCTTGAATTAATTGTGCTCGAGTTACAGCCTTTAAAGTTAAGGATTTAAATAAATCAAAGCTTTTGAGTGGGTAATTTGGGAAGGTAGATATGGAGCTCAAGTGGTAGCACTGTAATTGAGTGTTTAGAGTAGAAGTTGCACCATGCTGGGGTGAGCCTTGGATAAATGCTGTTGTAACATATGGTTTAGAAACAGAATGCCCCAATGTCTCGGCACAGGGAGCTCTGTGTTTCACTTCTGTTTTCAAGGTTATGAGTGTCTGACTATGAAGCAGAAAATTTTGTGGGAAAGATGCACAGTTCAGTAACTGACTTTTTCCTTAACTTTTTTCCTGAAGATGTGGTTTCTAACAACAACAAAAAAGTTATTCTGGAAAGCCAGTCCTGAAAAGAGTTTGTATTGGCGTAGGTATTTTGGGAAGGCAATGATTTCAGAAGCAGTATCGTATCTGTGTGAAAGGATACGAAGATGGGTATCAGTGAAGCCCTCCTTGGAGAAGCTCTGCTGAAGCGGCCTGATTCAGAGGCCTGTAGGGAGTCGTTTCCTTTTCTGTAAATGCATTAACTA
Organism: Ardeotis arabs; assembly: GCA_011801015.1. NCBI lineage: Eukaryota > Metazoa > Chordata > Aves > Otidiformes > Otididae > Ardeotis > Ardeotis arabs. The sequence goes on from JAAGAY010142270.1 coordinate 21,178, forward strand.
TCTGAAAGCTTAGTTCCAATTAACAAATTCAAAACAGTGATCCCTGAGCGCTTGAAACAAAGCTTTATTTTGCACAAGTGTGTTACTGAAAGGGATCTCTTCCGTGGTCAGCTGTCTAAGATATGAACGTAAGATGCTGAGAGGTTAGACAGAGCTGTAGGAGATGACTTGGTAGGGGTAGAGGGGTGGATGCTCTGAGGGTGCAGTTTGCAGAGCAGGAGGAACACAAAATCTAGTTCAGAGTCTTGTGGCTGCCAAGGTTGGACTGTCTGCAAAGTCACCAGTTTTGTAAAAGCTGTTACTAAGTAAAAAGTCCCTCTTTGATGATTGGCTGCTGCATACACATGTCGCAGACAATAGCTGCCTGGTGGGTGGTTTGCTTTGTATAATCCAAAACTGCTTGCCAGGCTGGCCTCCCTGGCCAGCTTTGGGGGATGAGAGATCTGCAAGCTTGTATCTCCCTGTGTCTAGAGCTTTAGACAGTCCCAAGTCACGGCACAGAGACAGGACCATGAAGGAGGGGGTGAGAATATCTTGAAGCAGGATTTTCCATGTCCTGGAGTAGGTATGGGAAGGAGGGGGAGAAAAGTCAAAGCCCTGCTGTAAGGAAGGGGAGAGGACTCTAGGGCTTCTCTGTTCCTTGTGCCAAGATTGCTCCCTGTTCTCCCCACCCTACACACAGTTTTCCTTCCTTGCAAATACTCCAAGAATGGACAAATTGCCTGAGCTATTCTCAATTATCAGCCACCCTCAAATTCGATTGTCATACAATTTAAGCCGAAAGCTACGAAACGTAGCAGTGTTTTACAGGACCTTTTTTGGATGAAATGTAGAGGGTTGTTCTTGCAGCTGCTGAGTTCGGGTTTGATCATGGTGCATTCTCGTGAGCCTCACCCGTTGTGGAAAATGGCTAGAAATTCCCATGGTTAGGCTGCCTATCTGCTGTCATCTGTTCAGCACATTGCAGAACAAATCCGAAGAATATGGTATTTTCTAAATGCGACTGGGAAGAGTTGTTTCTTGAGGGCATGGGGTGAGTGTGTACCACAGCCGGGATAAATGTCAGCAACTGATCCTAGTTACCGAGAATGAGTCACACTCTCAGCCATAGCTCTTCACAAAAAGCTGGATGAGTGTGCAGTTTTAAGTGCTATGCAGAGAGCTACTGCCTTAAACCCTTGATCTGTTGACCTCTGTGCGTTGTTAACTGTGTGGCTTCTGTGAGACAAATGAAATTTAACTGCAGTCCAGCTTAAACACACTAGTTCTAAAGCATCAGTTGTCTTTTGAAACACAACTTGAAAACTTAACCGTAGCAGCTCTAGCTCTCTGCCGGTAGCACTCAGAAGCTCATTCAGCCATCCCAATGTCTCCTGCAGTGCCGTGATGCGCTGACGACCCGCCAGAAGCTGATCGCCCAAGACTACAAAGTCAGTTACTCGCTGGCCAAGTCCTGTAAAAGCGATCTGAAGAAGTACCGCTGTAACGTGGAGAACCTTCCCCGCTCTCGGGAAGCCAGGCTTTCCTATCTGTTGATGTGCTTGGAGTCTGCTGTGCACAGAGGTAAGTGGAGTTGAATCAAGAGATGTGTGACTTGCTGGGACCTTGATTTTAAGTTTCTCTTGGACCTTTGGGTTCAACACGTATCTATGATCCTCTTCTCCAAATAACTTTTTTCAAACTTTGATTCAAAGGCAGATTTCCTCATCATGATGCTTTCATCACTGTTGCTTTGAAGATCAGAATAGCTGAGTGAACCTGTGATGCTGACTCCTAATACATAGGCAAGAAGCTTAAAATGCAAAATAGCAAATCCCACTTGGACTGATGATGTGTAATTGCAAGTCCTTATGCTCACTGTGAAGTCAAGCAGCTTTTTTCCTCCTTTGTGTAGGAAGCATTAAATATGCTACTAGGTCACAAGACAGAATAGAGAACCTGTTTATCAGCACTCAGGGAAAGCCAGGGATACTCAGTCCTCTGCCTCTTGTAAGTAACGTTCTTTCCTTGCAGTTCAGTAGCTTGGGTAAATGTCTTAATTACTCTAACTCCTGTATAGAAGGAAGGTAAGTGTGAGAATATTCTTGTTCCTTTAAGTCAGCGTAAGCTGGAGAAGTCCTAACACCAGCGACTATCCCAAAGGCATTACAAGGCCCTGTGCAGCAGGACCATGCTAAAAGTTCTCTGTGAAATTATCATAACATGTAAAATTACATATTATGTCCTCCAGATCTGCACTGGAGAACTGTTTGTTTTCTACCTTGGCATGCAGCTGGGTGGTTTCTGATTCAGCAGGAGGGCTGCATGCTGCAATGCCCCTGGCACGGGAGGGAGAGGCTGCTGTAATACCATAAGCAATCTATGCATTTGTAAGTTTGAATAACTCATTGCTTCTGATTGATGTGGAAATGATGTGTGTTTTTTGTGGGAAAGTTGTGGGTTTTTTCCTTCTCCCTGCAGTAGGGCAGGTGCTTTCCTGAATTACGTGCAGAAAACTGCTGTTTCCACTCTCACAGTGGAACAGGTTCTGCAGTGTGTGGCTTGTGCAGGAAGCATAGCCCCGGAGGAACACTCATTGTTCCACACGCCTCCATGTATCTGTGTTATAATGCTTGGGAGCCCCTGTTGGGGTACAGGACCTTGGTTGCATGGGGCATTGAATATGTTATGGTGGGGCTAGGGGGAGGGCATAGCAAAAAAAGACACGTTCCTTTTGATTGGGGGGGACTGTAGGAAAGGCTGTAGGAAAGCTCAGATTTCGGTGCAAGTGCAGTGGTTTGTTAGACACTTCGTGTATACTCTTGGTAACATATTCTATTCTGTGTTTTGGCTTTCTGAGCAAGTATGTGCTATTGCTCTAGGAAAGCTTTTTCTCAGAAAATATTTAATCTGCTGTCCAGACAAATTCCTCCCACAGTTACATAGCAAGCTGGTAGATTACCAGAGGTGACTTCTGTTTCTACAGTGGAAAAAAAGTCCTTGAGCATACAGGAGAGAGCTGACCTGTACCGCAGAACTGCAGATCCACTGCGCTTTTTCAGCTGTTCTTCAAAAGCACCTCCTGTAATGTGAAATCCAAAACAAGATTCTCCGAATCTTTCAGGAAGCCCTTTTTTCAAATCTGTGTATTGAATCTGTAGACTGACTGTTCTACAGGGTCAGTTAAATGCTAGGAGCTACCATAACAACTGGTTTAATCCCCAGCACGTCTGCTCTAGCCCATTTGTTGCAATCTGGTGTTGTCCAGAGCGTGGATGTCGTCCCTGTTCTTCCAGCATCGTGATAGCATAGGTCAAGAAGGGCTCTGCTAAGCACTGGTATTAAATCACTTTGTCTTCTCTTGGCTCAGGTCGACAAGTGAGCAGCGAGTGCCAGGGTGAAATGCTGGATTACCGGCGCATGCTAATGGAAGACTTCTCACTGAGCCCAGAAATAATCCTGAGCTGCCGAGGGGAGATCGAACACCACTGCTCAGGCCTCCATCGGAAAGGTCGCACCCTTCACTGCCTGATGAAAGTAGTACGGGGCGAAAAGGGAAACGTCGGGCTGAACTGTCAGCAGGCGGTGAGATGCTTTTCTGTCGCTTTGCTTCTAGGTTACTCAGTTGGTAGAAGCACTAATTTGTCTGTTAACATGTTGCCTTGCGATGGAGATTCTTCTGAAGGCAGTCTGGCTCTGCCAGGTGCCAGTGAATGCTGGAGGCAGTTGTGTAACTGTCATGGTATGAAGTGTACCTTGGTATCCAGTAGCACACTAGTAATGTGGGGTTTTTTGTCCTCAAAAAATACATTTTTGGATTGTTTTGCTCTGGATTTTATACTGGATCTCTAGTAGTTCTTCTGTAGCAGCTCTTAAGTCATGGATTTCTCTCCTGGGTGCAAGATGTAAGGAAACTTGCTTTTTTCTACATGTTAAAACATTCCCTCTCCTTCCCCATATGCGCTGTCCTTGGAAATGCAGTAAATCTTCTTAAAGCGCCTTTCCACTCAGTTTTATTTTTACTATTTCATTCAGCTTAAACGATGGAAATGGAACTTCAGGGACAGGTAGGTACAACAGACCGCTGCACGCTGTTGTAGTTGCAGCCACTTGAAGGAAATGTAGTTCTTCTCCAAAATGCCTGTTTAAAATGGATGGTTCTTTTACCTTTTTTAAACTCCATTTTGGCCCAGAAGCATCCTGTTTGTATCCTCTTTAAATTTAAAACAATTAATTGATATTCAGAATCGGTGCTTTTTAATGTGCTACTACATTTTTGTACTTAATCCCTGCTTAAATGACCCATGAGCCTGGAAAAGTGACATCAGTGCCAAAAATGGTGAGGGAGTGTTAGCGCAGATGTAGGGATCTGGGGAGATGTATGCACTTGGCCTCCTGCAGTATATGGGACCACTATAGTCCAGTTTCAGTGTAAATGTAGCTCGAAGCCTGAGCCCAGAATGTTGCTGGTTTGTGTACGTTATCAAAGATAAATGGATATCTGTTAAATTTTTGTAAAGCATAGGATGCTCTTGTGATGAAGCTTATTTCTGCATAAATACCAGTTGTTTTGGTGCACAGCTGTACAGTTTGAATCACTTCTGCAGTGAGCTGTAGTGTGTGACTTGCGCTTTGCAACATTTGTGTGAAAAACTGAATACTTGTTTCTGCTTAAATATGAAATTGAACTTGCTGCTTCAGAACCTGATTATTTGCAAATTGTCAGGAAATCATTTCGTCTTGGGAATAACTTCCTGATCATGAAGTGTGTGTTCAGAACAAGTCAGTAGGTCAAGGTGGGGGACTCCCAAAAGATGTAAGATTTCAGGCTTCTGAGGAAAAAGAACATCTGTAGGGATTTTTTTTCAGTTCTGCTATGCTAAAGCTACTACTTTATTTGTGTACACTAAGTTGATGGCAACATCAGGGCTTGTCTATGACTCCCCTTCAAGTGGAATGACCCATGTTTTGTTCTCTGTGCAAAAGATGGCAGGTGCAAATTAAGTGTTGATTTTATAAAATATGATTAGTTTGCTGATTTCTCAGCTTCTTCATTGCTGTATGTCAGTATAGTTCTGTCTTTCAGACATGTAGATGGTCTCAGAAGTGCTGCTTCAGTAAATTCGTTCATGGGGGAAGACTGGCCTGTGTGTGAGTTTTCAAAAACTAGTAAGCAGACTGCATCAAAGAGCATGGACTATTGTGTTTGGGGTTTTTTTTGTCTACAATGCAATGTTGGTGAGGGCTCCTAACACTTTGTACCTCCAATGGCTCCTCATCTGCAGATAGGATGACTGCTGTGGCCGTCTCCTGCTTGCTTCCTGGCTACTGCTAGGTCCACATGACTTCAGCCCAAGTCCAGATAGACCAAAGCTGGTCTGTCCTTTCTGATATTCTTGAGCAATTCTTATTTTGGGAACATGGTGCTGATGCTCTCAGATTGAATTCTGATGTAGCTGTTGATGGTGGAACTTACTGGTCTGTGGCATCTCTACCTTTTCATCTGCAGAAACAGAGGAAAACAACGTGGTTGCTTTGGGGTTGTCCCAGCAGAGCTGGCTGCTGTGCTTTGGGCCAATCTCCAGACGTTGTCTTTTCTGTGCAGAGTCAAAGACTTGTGTTCCTGTGCTTTTAGTAGCACCATTAGGTAACACTAATACAGCACTTTGATTTCTTGACTAGTTCAAAGCAGTAGAGCTTGTCCTGAAATGCTTCCTTGTAGAAGCTGTATGACAAAATATGCTTGCCTAGATGATTTGCTTGGGAAAACTGGAATAGGAAACATCTAATTTGAATCTGGTTTTACTTACTGTCCTGTCTGTGAAGGTTTGCTCTGATTATGCTTGCCTTATGAAAGGAAGATGCTTGCCCATCTGCCAAAAACAACATAAAAAAAACCTCAAACCAACAAAACAACCTAAAAACCTGCATGTTTTTATTTTCCTGCAGGAGCATCTGCTCGTATCCTTTCCTGTATGAGGAACATGAGTGATTTTTTTTGTACTTAAACCTGTCAACAAAATGCGTTTTGACACCCTGATTTCTTGATCTGAGGGGTTTCATTTCTTATGACACCTCAACCAGAGTGATCTCATATATGAGAGTCTGTGCTCACAATTAAGTGTGCTGTTGAGCAAGAGGCATGCCTAGACCCAAGTGTCAGAGCAATGTGGTTTTTTTGTCTTGGTTTTGATCAGTGAACTTAGCAAAATGCCCAAGCTCTGTAAATGATAGAGGAATGGTGGCTTTCTCTGTAACTTGAAAGTGTAAGTCTCTCAGTGTAAGTAAAAAAAAAAAAACCTCCCAGGTGTTTGGTCAGCCTTATCTTGCCTAACTGTAGCCTTAAGTACTTTGCTCACCCCAGCCTGTCACAGGTACACTCTAGCAACGTGCCCTCTTAAGGGCTGTTTGCAGTTTGGCTTTGCTATCTTTGGAGAGCACTCTGCCTGTTCTGAAGCAGAGGGTGGAGCTCCTGTTATTTATACTGTTGGTGTACTTCTATGGGTTTTATTAAGGAAAAAAAAATCAGGAGGAGATACTACTTCTCAAACATGTATTCCCATGTAAAAGTTGTTCTTTGGGGATGTATATACAGCTTGGGTATGTTCCAGTTATTAATTGTGCTTCTGCAACTACGTTATGTTGTTCTTCAAAGATGGAAATCTTGCCTGTAGGGAGGGGTGAGTCTGTGATGCTGTAGGTCATCAGACAGCAGATAGATGTGTCCCTTAATTGTGAGCATCAGCCCATAAAAGGTCTGCAGCTGTACTGGCAGTGTCTAGCACCCATGGTGTTTGATGGAAGCAGTATTTTATACTAGAGCTACTGGCAAATTTTTTCAAGTATGTGGCTTTTATGTTGTTCTGGTCTAATCTTGGGTTTTTTTTGCTGTTCAGTCCCTTTAGCGTGTAAAACTAATCCTTGCTAAAAGGACAGATATTTTTGCTTCCAATTTCTCATACAGCTAATAAATTGATAGTTAATTGTTAATTTAACTCTATCAGGATAAAAGCTCAGAGGATTATAAAGTTTATCCATCTGGTCTTCAGCTATAAGGATTTGTTGTGAGAAGGAGAAAAATCCTATAAAACCTTCACTTTTATCACTGGTGCCAAATTATTCCCTCACCCCTGCAGTCAGGGCAGCTGGCTTGCTGCTGCGCATCTTGCATGTTGCTGAGAATCAGGACTGGGAATCCTGCTGTTGTGCCCAAAACAGGGCAGAGACTGGGAGGTGACTTGGTGCTTCCAAACTGTTGCACCCAGTGCACTTTGGCCTCTTGCACAGGATAGCAACAAAAATATCACTTAAACTGAGCCCTGAGGAAGAATCTTGCCTATGTAATACTCTGGCCAGTTTATTTAATCTCTGTCTGTGAAAAGTATCAGGTTTGAGGTTTTATTCACCCATCTGTTCTTGAGGGAGTAATTCCAGTAATCATACTTGATCCCTGTTTATATGTAAACATCTGATGTGAAGCGACCCCAGCACTTCTTCTGCGCAGTATTGCCTGTCCGTGCAGGCTCTGCGCGTGTGCGTGCCAGCAGAGCTACCATATTCTTCTCCTCCTTGAACTGACTCTTGCAAAGTTTGTAAAGAACATATCACTTCTTGCTTTTCCTGCTGATGAAGGTTTAGTTCCCTGTTATGAACCAGATCCTGTACTGGCTTCTGTTTGGCCACTGTCAGAGTCAAATGTTTCTTTTTTATTATTATTATTTAATGAAAATATTCCAAGAATTTTTCAATCAACAGCTTGTGCTTGCTAGGCAGCACTCTTCTCAGCTGCCTGCATCCCTTAGAAGCTGAGGCTGGGCATAATTAACTTTGGCCAAGAGCAAGTTGCAGGAAATCCTGTGTTCCTCCCAGGCAGTCTGTGGTCTGTCCTCTTGATTATAAACTTCCTATTGGATAAATAGTGCCAGCTTGTATTTCCTCTGTTGCTCTGAGGCTTTTTTCTTCTGTGTTTTGTGATGTTAGAGCTTTGCCCCTGAAAGTTTCCTGGACAGTGTTTAAGTGGAGACTTTGAAAGATGGAGGATAAAATTGTAACTATGCTTTTGATTGAGCTGAGCTGGGGGCCAGTAGCAAAAATAATTGTCAGTGTCAAGATATTAACAGCATAGACCATTTGATGTCAGTGTGTAGTTGCCTTCTAAGCAAGCTCTTTTATTTTTGCTCCAAATTTGTCAGCTAAAAATGATTGCCTGTTGAATGATGATACCAGTCTGCCCTGTGTCAGTCTTTGGGAATTCACAGCTTGGTGGGAAATGAAGTGGGATGTGGGGATCTTGGGATGGGTGATGGCCCAGAAAGCTGCCTTTCTCCCCAAACCTATAGGTGAAGTGAGATTGAGATCTACTGAAACTCCCTTCCCCTGGCCCAGCAGATGCCTCCCAAATTCATCTTCAAATGTCCTGGGCTGTGTGAAGATGGCCTGCCTGGATCTGATTTTGAAGCTCAGGGCTGTGGATGTTAAATTATATTTCTGTTTTAGCAAGAGACAGTTATTTTTCTGAAACTTTAATCAGAATAACTTTCACAAGAAGAAAGGACTTGATGAAACTGTTCATACTGTATTTACCTATGACAGTTGAAAGTATTTAGAAGCCACAAAAGGAGTGCAGGGATATCGCAGCTTCAAGTTAGCACACCTGGTCTCTGAATCTTTGGAAAGCTTTTGTTTTCATCTTTCACTTACATCATGGCTTCTCTTAAGTAGATAAAAACCGATGCCCTGCTTTTGTTATGTATGTATATGATATAACATTACATGTAATTTTATAATGATATTTAGTAATGATTTTAATGTACTAAAATTGTTTAATATTGAGCAAATTGTGGTTACCCTGGCTTCCAAAAGCTTGAGCAGACTTACCCGAGGAAATAATATTTCATGGGCCAGCAGAGTGGGCCATTTTATCCTGTATTTCAGTGAAACTTTTGTGTCCTCTCCAGGCAACTAAAGAAATTTTTAAGCTTCGTTTGTAGTTAGGCAACTGGTCTTTAAACATTGATTTGGATTTCAATTCAGAACAGTAGTGTTCATGGAAGTGTGACAAATCTGCATATTTGGTATCATGAGCCTTACGGGATGAGGATGGATCGAAAATACAATGTCCAAATTTTACCAGTTCCATTTTGTAAATTGGTATATAAGTGGTCCAGGTATACAGTTGACCTTCAGTGTGTATCCAGTCTCATCCAAAGTTCCTGGGCTGCTTTGTAAGGATAATTAGGGTTCAACAGGACTGGACTCCCGTGTCTTGTAATTGAGTTGGCAGCACACGCATTTCAAATGTGCAACTGCAGAGCAGAGGTCATACCTGGTGGTGTTGTTATTGGCACAGAACTGCCATGTGGGAAGTTGTAAGTGCTCTCATTTTGATTTGTTTTCCTATCCGCAATTTCATTCTTCCAGCTTCAAACACTGATACAAGAAACAGACCCCGGTGCAGATTACCGCATTGACCGCGCGCTGAACGAGGCCTGTGAGTCGGTGATACAGACTGCCTGCAAGCACATACGGTCCGGAGACCCAATGTAGGTGGCTCTCGGGTACAACTGAGTTTTGTTTCTGTTGGGCATCCGTGAAGGTTGTGTGGCTGACCAGTATAGATACTAAAACCTGTCCAGAAATGACAAACTCCAGACTAGCAATTCATACAGGGTTGGAGGTGTGAGCCGAGCTCTGTGTTCATTCTTGCCAAACAAGCAGGCTAGTATTTTTATAACAAGGCTGTTTTAGCACTGGTGAAGGACATAGCTCTCTCGGGTGCTTAGATTAAATTTGTAACATTTAATGTGCTAATTTTTTTTACTACATAAGTCTTCAGCAATATCCAAAGAAAAGTAACAAGCCTTGAAAGGCCAGTTAAGCAAACCCGTACTGCAGGGACAAATGTCTCCTTTATCTTCAGGTCTGATATATATATATTGTCTCTCGAGCCAGATTTTGTATAAGATATTCCTTAGGATTTTGTTGTGTATCAGACTTGCTGAGATAAGTAAAACAATGGAATTTTAGAGTGTACAGATGTGGTATACAGTTGTTTTAGGTGTAATCCTTTTCAAGGAAGAGAAAGGTCTTCACTGTATTTGAATGACTTATCTATGGTTCATTGGAAAGACTGATTCAGTAACACCAACTGTTACAAGGAAGCTCCGCATGATTATAACAGTCTGTTGCCTAACTTTTCTTCTGTTTGCAGGATTCTGTCTTGCCTGATGGAGCACTTGTATACTGAGAAGATGGTAGAGGACTGTGAGCATAGGCTCCTGGAGCTCCAATATTTTATATCTCGTGATTGGAAGTGCGTACCATAAAACAAGATTTTATCCTTGCTTGATGCTTGTGTTTAGTGTTTGTATGCGTTAGCAGTTCCTTGTAAAACAGTATAGTTTGTCCTTGCTCAAAAGATGACTTTTAAGTGTGCCAGGTCTGTAGGGCATTAATGCCTGTCTAGAACAGTAGAAGCAAAAGCTGCTTAGAAAAAGTAAATGTGGTGCCCACTTAAATCAGATATTCACTTAGAAATTATGCAGCCCTAAAAAGCATCTCAAGTTTGAGCTCTGAAATTCAGTGCATCTTTGATTAAAATAAGTCTACCTGGACATACTGAAGTTGAAGGTCACTTTCTGTGCAGGTGGCAGCCAGCTTTATCTGCCCTGAGAACTACAGTATGGAAGTTAACCAAGCTACTAAGTAGAACAAAGAGACATTGTGTGAGAGGCCACCTGCTTCCATTTCTGCCTTTTTTTCAAATTCTCTAGATGTGATTACAGCCTGTAGAGCAGATGTAATTCCCTTTGGAGCACTGCTTTTCCAGCTTTCTCATCCCAAGATGACAGTGCTTTGTTCTAAATATATACAGACCACCTGTGTCTGCGTGGGTTAAGATGAGGAAATAAGTGTTTGGATTTCCTTCTGAAGAAGATTAAGATATGAGGAAGTAGAGAACCTCAAATGGAGTTTCTGCAAGAAGTTGAATAATTGTTCTTAGTGACCACGAGGAGTGTAAGGCAAGAAGTCATGGGCTTCAATTACTGCAAAGAGTATTCAAATAAAGCATTAAGAAAATCTCACTGATAGCTGTGTCTATGGGCAGCGTTGCCAGTAGTTAAGAGCTGACATGCTCTGTGAACCTTCTGCTTTTAAAATACAGGGGACTTCATGGACCAGAGAGCTTTTAGGGCTTTTGTGACTGTTTATTTAGTCATCTCGATAACTGTTTCCATAGGTAGACGAATACTTAATGTTTTTTTTCCTCCTCTTCCCGTTTCCCTTCATTGCTGGTTCTCCTACCTGTGCTGTGTTTCCATGGCATTCATTGCTTGAGCCAAATTTAAGTGATTGGAAGAGGGAAGACTGAGTGTTTGCATTTTGCTGGGAGTAAGGATAATTCTAACTCATACTGCCGGCTGGGCAGCATTAGCTCATCTTTCTTGTTTAACTGCTGTTTCTTGGCTTATGAAAAAATGTTGTATTAACTGTGCACCTGGCACTGATGCACTGAGTAGAAACAGTTTCCTTATTGCTATTATCTATATAATTGAGTCCACTGATACCACTTGATGTTTGCCTTCTAAAATGTTGTAGAAATCAGGAATTTCTGTTTTGGAAAGTTGGCAGTATCTCACTTAGCTTTAATGTAATTAGATGTCATCTTAAGAGACCTGCACTTGCAGTTTTCTTGTATGCAAAAGCAAAGGATGCTGAGTCTTCAGTTAGCTCAAACCCAGAGCAGACAGTAGTTGATCTAACTCAGATTTTTATGAAACTGGCATTTCAAAATGGCACTAGTACAAAGTATACAACAGATATTATACAAGCAAAATGTGGTGTGTACCTGCCTTTCTGCTGCTTTAGGACATCAAGGAGGTGATTTATTTTCCTGTGTGTCAGCATTTGGCTGGCATGCAGCAGAAGAGAATGGGAGGCTCTTCAAGAAGCATTGAAGATTTAATCTGTAGTTAAAGATCTTAGTGTGTTTTTGCAATGTTAGGGAGTTGATTCCAGACTGAGGGACAGGCATTTTGCCACCTCTTGGTTCAGCTGGTTAGACACTGCTGCGAAATGACATCGTGGTGTATGAAAACTTGAGGTTTCATTCCTCAAAAGCATTTCAGAATAGGAAAAACATTAAAGATTTGAATAAGGTGCTAGTGATAAACTCTTCTGTTTGCAGATTGGATACAGTCCTTTACCGCAAGTGTCAGGGAGATGCCTCCCGTCTCTGCCATACCCACGGCTGGAATGAGACTAGCGAGCTGATGCCTCCAGGGGCTGTTTTCTCCTGCTTGTACAGGCATGCGTACCGCACAGAGGAGCAAGGGAGGAGGGTAAGTGCTAGAGTGCTCTTTGATCTGTGATAGAAGGGTTGTATGTACCTTTTGCAAGTTGGACACACTGTGCTAAAACTGCAGGAACTTGCAAAAGCTACTTAAAAGCGTTTACTGTAGGTGGTACTTGCACTGCTTCGGATGCCCAGCTCCTCCTCAAGTGTGCCTTGAAGGTCTGTGTTGTTCTGGTAAGGCAAAAATACCCACATCAAGATGGGGTATTGCACTGGGAACTGTGTGCGGACAACAGCTTATGTATATCTGTTTAGACACAGTGCAAGTCCTCCCCCTTCTCTTTCTAAAGAGGAATGTGATTCCTTGCAGATAGCTAGCATAGCTGCAAGATTGGTTTTATGCAAAAAGGAGTTCCAAGCCCAGCTTTCCTAGGCTGTTTCTAATTAAGTTTTGATTTGAGTACAACTTCAGATTATACCCCATTAAATTATTTCTTTGATATAAAGCATCCTTTTGGTTCTTTGGAGCATATGGTACTGGTACATGTGCTTGTGCTGTCTTTCGAGACCACAGTAGGGATCTGAGTTGCTGCCCTGCAATCTGGAGATCCACCATGATCATGTTTGTTTGGTTTAGAGCTACTCAAGTTTGCTGCCCTCTTGTGCCTTTATCCAGGCACTCCCTTGAAAGCAGCTGGGCACTCAGCTCAGTTTCTTTGGGCACTGTGGTGTACACGGGCCCTAGGAGTTGGTGGGTTTACACAGTGGCCTGGCTTAAAAATTAATTTATACGGCTTGATTTAAAAGGTCTTTTGTGGCAGAGGTCAAATATTGATTGAAAGCATCTCTCTTTTAGGAATATTTTTTAATGCAGTTTCTTAGTCTGCTGAGTTGAGACTTTTAAATTCCATTTTATATTAATGCTGACCAAAGAAATCGATAGTCAGCCTGCAAATAATCTATCAGAGAGAGAGAAAAATCCTTTAAATTTATTTTTGTTGTGAAAAGTAGGCTAAGGGAGCCACTGTCATTTTGAAATTTAGCATTTGAAAGCAAACTCATCAGGTTACATCTGTACTTTTTCTAGTGTTGTCTACAAAATGTTAGGTAGCTTGCAGTGGTTTGGGTTTTTAAATGTATGAAGTTTTCAGCTTCGACCAGTGCGTTTTAGGTTTGAAAAGCATCAGGCCAGCATACCTTAATTTTTCTGCAATTTGTTTCTTCCTCAGTCTTGGCAAATGCTGACTCTGATGTGCTGCAGTGGGCATTACTGAGAAGAAATTACAGCTCAGCTGTATTATATTGCCTCATTTTGGGCTTCCCGTTCGGTATTGAGGGCATGAGCTATTTTGACTTTATTCACCAGAAGCAGTCTGAAGCTTTGAAGGGGGCAGTGCAGCAGATAATCTAGGGACCTGCTTTGACATCTCATTTCAAAAGCAAAGTGAAGGTTTAGGAGTGTAAGATTTATTTTAGTGGAATAAGAGGAGCCTTCCTCCAAACTAAACGACAAAGCGCTAAACTCCTTTGGAGCCTGGGTTGCTTGGGGGGTGCTCCAGCAGGCTCACGCTGAGTGGTACAGGACTTCTGTACTCTCTGGGATTGCTGGTGGCATTTGTGGTCACTCTCAGGACGTCACCTCTCAAGATCTCGTTTGTGTTGTATAGATTTAGAGACCCCCTATGCTAAACGCTCTTTGCCCTCTTTGCAGCTATCGCGAGAGTGCCGAGCAGAGGTCCAGAGAATCCTCCATCAGCGTGCCATGGATGTGAAGCTGGACCCAGCCCTCCAGGACAAGTGCATGATTGACTTAGGGAAGTGGTGCAGTGAAAAAACAGAGACAGGGCAGGTACTGCACACAGTGCTAGTTCATTTGAAAACCTGGAGGGGTGGGAAGGGCAAAAGAGAAGATAAAAGAACATCTTGTCACTTTATAGCTGAGAATATGTTAAAAATGCATGCAGTTTGAAACATAACCTACACTGGACTTGACAGACAGAAGCGATAGGAAGAAGTTTTGCACCTACTGCATGGTTTCGATAGGTTCAAATGTGTACTGGAATGAGAAGGGAATAGTTAATAAGAGACTTTAATGAAGCAACCCCACACTGACTCTTATTTGTAATATTCTATTACAAGCTTGACATTTCCCACATAAACTTTATCCCATTTCCATTTGGCAAATACTGACATGCTTCCTGTGTTTATACAGAACTGAACTAACATCTGCTGCCACTTAACAAAGTTTCAGCAAATGCTTTCATGTTGAATTGCTGTGCCCTAGCATAGCTGTAGGGGAGGAGCCATTCTGCAGCGGATGCAGTAGAGCATACACCACGGTCTTTTTGAAGTGTCTATCATAGATTGTAGTTTGGGTAATTAACCTCTTGTTAAGGTTATGCAAAGGGCAAATTAAATGTGATATTCCAGAAGTGAAAGCACATTATGCGGCTTTTGAGCACGAGCGGTAACATCCCAGACCAACATTCTCAGCCGCTACATACGTGTTCTGGGAGTGCCAGCAGATGAGTGGGATTAAATGAGAGGACTTTACAAGGAGGAGGGCAATTTCACATGTGTTACAATATTTCAAGCCATATTTTCAAATTCGGTTCTTGGATCTCATACTAGAATGTCTGGTTTTGTAGGAACTGGAGTGCCTTCAGGACCATCTTGATGACTTGGTGTCTGATTGCAGAGACATAGTGGGAAACCTCACTGAATTGGAGTCTGAGGTGAGCAGTTTTCAGCCTGGGATAAAGGGAATAGTTGAGCATGTTCGGTTAAGCATGTCTTTTGACAATGATGAAAAAAGTGAGGTTAGAGTAGCTGCAGAAATGCAGCTCTCGGATCAAGCAGAGACCATCCATTTTACCACATACAATGTAAGTTTTCATGTGGGGCTCTCAAGAGAATTGCACAATGGTTCAAGATTTTAGGCTGGTTATGACATTTCTTCTGCTTAAAATTAGTTATGACACTGGAGCTAAGATTTCTAGCACAGGTAACCCAGTTACCTTTAGTACAAATCTAAATGCCATGGGACTTAATTTTTTTTTTTTTTTAAGTCTTGTTTGCAAGTAGTTTTGGGTACCGTACTGCAACTTCCTTCCCTTTATCTCAAAAATTTTGCAGGAAATAACTACCAGGTGCATCATTAGATGCTTTCAGTTAGATCAGCAGCTTTATTTATTTTATGAAGCTGTGTATTTGACTGTCTTGCCCCAAAAGGTTTCCTGTAGCTCTTAAAATTTACATTGTGCCCTAGGAAAAGCTTCCATCCAGTGGTTACAAAAGAACTATCATTAATCTTTAACTTCTGCCTAGGTGTAAGGTGATTTCTAGTGCTGTAGCATCCAATTTAGAGAAGGTTGGCTGAAGTGTATCCAAGCAATGAGTTCCTGTGGAGACCAGGCTCTTCCCTTAAGCTGGAAGGCTTGTCTTGCATTTACCACCTTGTTGGCAAATGAACTCTGGGATTTCCTGAAATGAACGGCGAATCTGTCTGGATTGTATCTTTCAAAATCCTGTAAACTGGGTTGAGTTTAACTTGTTGGCAACAGTTTTTTTTTTCAGAGGCCTTTTTTTGTCCATTCACTGTGAAAATGAAATATTGCATGTTTTCTGCAGGACATTCAAATAGAAGCCTTGCTGATGAGAGCATGTGAGCCCATTATCCAGACATTCTGTCATGTGAGTACGCTGCAACAGTGTGAAAATCTTAAGGGGAAAAAACACTGTGTGGGAAAGGTTAGAGGCTTTCAGTATTAGTTCTTGGTGTACTTCCTACACTTCTGCAAAAGTAAAATCAGATGTAAGCAGTTACAAAAGTCTCTAAAAAACCACCCTAAACCACAAATTTTTAGTTCCACGTAGTACTGCTTCTGTTGTCAGAGCTCTAGCATAAAAGATAGAGTTTGAAGATTAAAATTGCCCTATAATTGGAAAAATCACTCTTTATAGTGAGTTAAAAATGAACCTTTTTTCCTTCCCCCTTGCCTGCAGGCAGTGTTTCTAGCCACTCAACTCTGTGCAGCTGCTTAGCATTGCTGGAATAACTTCTTACGTTACTCTAGGATTGAGTAGTTACATAGCCATGAAGGCACCTAGCTGCAATACTTCATGTAAGCATTGAGTCTCTGCAAGAATGTTCTCCTGAGTCTGAAGTGTGCACGTGCCGGAGATGATTCTTTTCTGGGCTACATCTATAAATACTTGTGTGCTACAACTCCTGGGTGGTCAGTTAATGGTGAATGTAAGCTCACAATAGAGCGGGACTGTAAATTCCATTATTTCCTGGTCACAGTGGGCTAAAGGAGCATAAAAATCATGACTTGTAAGAGTAGCTCATTTTTAAGCTTTTTGTCTCTTCTTCAGGAGGTTGCAGATAACCAGATTGATTCTGGGGACCTGATGGAGTGTCTAATACAGAACAAACACCAGAAGGAAATGAATGAAAAATGTGCGATCGGAGTTACTCATTTCCAGCTGGTAAGCCGTGCTTTTCTCTGACAATGGAAGCCTGTTCTGTTCACTGAGGGTGTTGACAAGAATTAGCTGGTTAGAAAACCCCTCCTTCTTTGAGTTTGATTCCCGCTGTATTTAAAGTGCTTTTGTGAATTCAGACAGTTGTACTTGCACACCTGCTCATAAATGGTCATGATGTTTTATTTTCGGGCCCTACTTCCTTCCTGGTGTATGGTAGATAGGGTCCCAGCTTCTTCAGCAGTGCAGTGTCCCCCTTGCTTCCACATTAATAAGTTGTGGACAAAAGCATTTGCTGACAGTATGATTCAACAAACATTCTTTTGAGCAGCACTTTTCTTTTTTTTTTCCCCTCCAAGTGACTAAAGTTGTTTTTCTCATTTCTCTCTTGCAGGTTCAAATGAAAGATTTTAGGTTCTCATACAAGTTTAAAATGGCTTGCAAGGAGGATGTGCTGAAACTTTGCCCCAACATCAAAAAAAAGTATGTGGGACCTGACCAAACAGCAATCTGTTTGTATAAATATGTAATGAAGTTACAGGATATTTCAGAATAGGACAGAAAAAGCTGGACTTTCTTTAAAGGCTGATTGTTTTGTGTGTTTTCCCTTAATGACTGTTCTGCAGATGCTTAAGGTACAGGTATTGCCTGCCTCTTTAAAATTAATTCTGCTTTACTCTTGCTTACAAGCCTGTCCTCTTTTTTTCTTTCTCTGAAAATAGCTAATGGTAACGATTAGCAGACTGCATCTCCCAAGGTGTTTTATGCCCTTACTGGATTCATTGTCCTCTAAGATGCAAACTGCCCCGTTCCAGTTGCTGGTCTGGGAAGGGAAAACATCCCACTTGTTCTAGCTGTTTTATTCATTTCAATATAAAGGTTTTTTTAATGGCCTACTACAATGACGTAGGCGTGAATTACACAAGGTCAGTCCTGTTTGTGGATAGCAAGACGATTTACATTTTATGGTATAAATGCCCTTCCCGTCATGCAAAAGGATTGTTTGCAATGCCATGTAGGTACTGACCGCCATCTATTTCTGAGATTAAAGCTTTTCTGAAGTGCTCACATGACTTAAGAGCAGAGGTTTTGCTGCGCAGGAGTGTGGTGGGATTTTGAATATCATCCTGTCTGCTAATCTAGACTCCAATTAGATAGCATCAGATTTAAGCTTTTTAATTGTGATCCAGTTACTCTACATAGAGCTGTACCCAGCCTGCAAGTAAGCGTAGATGCACAAGGACTTCACGTAGTGTTTGGATTCTTGGGGCCAATTTCTCTGATGTGGTGATCCAACATCAATCTTGGCTGGTCCAAGTGAAGGGTATATGAGTAAAAGCTATTTTCTTTTTTGCAGGGTGGATGTAGTGATCTGTCTGAGCACAACTGTGCGCAATGATACTTTACAGGATGCTAAGGAGCACAGAGTCTCTCTGAAGTGCCGCAAGCAGCTGCGTGTTGAGGAGCTAGAGATGGTAAACATACATGAAACTCTTGATCTGCCTGTTCTTCTAGTGAGGTCCATGAATTAAAGCTTCCTGGTTTGTCCACCCTGGGGAAAAAAAGGAAGCTCATTTGTAAGATGTATCTAACATTTTTTCCACTCTTCTTGCAACACAAGGCTCAATTGCCCTTCACGGTGAAAGTGATGAGTGTCTACTTTAATGCCTTAAATATAGTCTCATGAAGGCTAAGGCAAACTAAATGGTCATTGGGATTTCAGCTAGAAGTGATTCTGTTTAATGTCAGTTAGCAATGTGCTACACCTGCTGGTGTCCTTAAAGTCCTTTAGGATAGAATAAAAGCTTCATTTTACAGACTGAGGAAACAAGCACGGATGAAGCAACTCGACTCCAGCTGCTCTAAGTTGCTCAGCAGATAAATAAGAGCAGTATTTGTTCTGGTAGACAAGGCTGCCTCTCAGCTTCCTGCTGCAGTGCTTGCAGCAATAAACTTGAGGTCTCTGTCCAGTAGATATTGTTTGAGTCTTAAAGCTTCACCTTAAGTAGATGCGTATTGGAAGATGCAGCACTCTTGCCTTTATATGGAAGAATTCAAGTGCTGGGCATCACTAAGAGCAGGAAACTTAACTCACATACTCTAGATCACCCAATAGATGAGTGGTTATTAATACATCCTTTAGCTTTTACATGAAAATATTTTGGCTGTGTTGGACATTTGTGTCTATGTCCTTTTAGGAGGAGCAGCTGAAAGAACTTGCCTGCTCTAAAATTTGGTTTAAACGCTTTCTTTAGTGTAAAAAGCCAAGGGGTCCACTGCATGGGTTTGTTGATTTCCCACTAACACCAGTTCTCACACCCAAGACCCTTCAGTTTAGAGAAACTGACCTGCCTGTTGTGAGACTTGCTTGCTTTTTGTGAGTAGAGGGTTCTAATTAATAGATTAACAAAGTAAAATAGTCTTTAGACTCCTACTTAAAAGTTCATATTGTAATTTATCCTGCAGACTGAGGATATCAGACTTGAACCGGAACTGTATGAGGCTTGTAAAAGTGATATCAAGAATTACTGCCAAAACGTGCCCTATGGCAATGCTCAGGTAATAGATTTTATTAATAATTTACAGTTTAATTTGTACTTTCATTTTGGAAAACTTTTGAAGAATACTTTTGCCCCTGTTAGTGCGGCATTAGATTTTCATTTTGATGCCACTGAAATCTTTCCTTAATATTTTGGAGCGTAATTTTTTTTTCCACTGGTTCACAAGCATTAATGCTGGGTGAATGCAATGCTTTGAGCAGTTCACTCCTCAGTTAATGCCAATTTTAAGCTATTAGCAGCTGGTTACTGCAAACGTTGCTAAAGACTTCTTAGACATAATGCCTTCAAGATGAGGTTTGGGGTTTTGGAGCAAATCCTGGTGGCCCTCTTCATCTCATTAAATCTTTGTGAGAAAAAATCAGCTTAAAGCAAGTCCTGGAAATAAGCATTGGTAATGACTTTTGGTAACATCTAGGCATTGAGAACTTGGCTGCGTGAATCAGGTGAAGGTAGCCATTAGGGGAACACATAGCTGTGTGTTTTGAGCAGCATATGACTGAATCATATCAACAATGTGTCTGTTCTGGCTGTAATACTGTGTTGTAGATTATTGAATGTCTGAAAGAAATCAAGAAACAGTTGAGTACCCGGTGCCACCAGAAGGTGTTCAAACTGCAGGAGACAGAGATGATGGATCCGGAACTGGACTACACGCTCATGAGAGTCTGCAAGCAGATGATCAAGGTAATGGTAGTGTGCTGATTTGAGAGGGTGAGGGTGAGATATAAGAGCTCTATTGGTTTTGAGCTTCCCATAAAGGCTTGTTACAAGACTGCTGTGTTATTTCAGAAGTATGATTGTTTCTTTGCAAAGTAATCAGTTTCTTAATTCTGAATCAGACTGAGGTTTCTTCAGGGCTCTTCTCTTCAAATTTACTTCCTCAGATATCTGATCAAAACCTGTGCAGTATTAAATTTCTTCCTAACTACCAGTAGAATTGAGAAGGAAGTCTGTGCTGAGGCTTCTAATACCATTTTCATCCAGTCAGTTTGGATTTGGATTGATTTTTAGCAAAGGTGAGGAGTAACATCTTCAGTTCACTGCTGATCTGGTGCACACAGACTTTCATCAAACTGATAAAGCAGGCGCAATCATGCCAAACTTAAAGCCAGCATTTCTAGTTTAAAGTGGTACCACATGGAAAGCAGCAGTGAATATTAATAAAGACACTCTTGCACAGTACCCAGAATTGCAAGCCCTGAAACACCGGTATGTGTAGTCCAGATGCTGTACCCCAATTCCATATTGTGGCTGAAGCAGAACTTCTTGAGAATTTATTGCTCTCCAGTACAAGCTCATACTTTTATTAAAAGACCTCTGCTCTCTCATTCTGTGTGATCTTATCTTCTCCTGAGTGTTACTAATGAAGTCACTTTGTCCAGCCAGCACTTATGCAGAACAGCAGTATGTGTATAGACTTAAGATTCTCTTTTTAGTTTCTGGTATAAAGGGGAGTGGAAGTAGTTGGGTAGGAGACCTAATTTAGTGGGTATTTCTTGCAGTGTGCTGTAACTTAAGAATAGAAAATAAAGGCAAATTGCTTTTGATATTGCCAACACAAACTGGTTCAGCTTAGTGCTGACTCCATAGGCAGAGATATTTGTGCCCGTAGTCAGTTTAGAGAGTAGCACTGTTCTTTTTAATGGGAGGGGCTGGGGCTAGGGATTGTGTCTGTGTATCTCTGGGTTGGGCAAGTGGTTATTCCCTTCCCTTAATATAGTGGTGTGGGGTTTTTTAAGTGCTTAGTAATGAAACTTTGTTTTGTTGTTGTTTTTTTTTTTTTGTAGCGGTTTTGTCCAGAGGCAGACTCAAAAAATATGTTACAGTGTTTGAAACAGAACAAGAACAGTGAAGTGATGGATCCTAAATGCAAGCAAATGATTACCAAGCGCCAGATCACGCAGAACACAGGTATCCTCTTCTGAAAAAAAGCTTAACTTGCCTGTCTCAGCTGTTGAGTGGTCTGCATGGATGAAAGAACATTCGCTTTGTTTTATTCTCCTTTGTGGTTGTCAGTGCACACACTGACTTTATTCAGTCAAGTCCTTGAGAGTCAGCGTGCGTTATTGGATCCGCTTTATTCCCGAATCTCTTACCTCACAAGTTAAAATCCTGTTGTGAAAAAACACTAATTTTCCCCAAAGTTAAATTTATTGGTGGTACAGTATCATCCAGGAAATGTCTATCAAATTTCTTTTGGAGTGTTATGTTCTGTAATCTGAAGAGATGCATACTGTAATGAAGTTTTGTCATCTTTCCCGGTTAGATTACCGCTTAAATCCAGTGCTCAGGAAAGCGTGCAAAGCAGACATACCAAAATTCTGCCAAAGTATCCTGAATAGGGCCAAGGATGATACAGAGTTGGAAGGACAAGTCATCTCATGCCTGAAATTGAAATATGCAGACCAGGTGAGTAGAGCTGGTGCATGCAAATGAGAAACTGTGCAGGATTTTGCTGAGGAACAGTCAATGAATAACAAATCAAACTTGGACTTGTGTTCAGTGTATGTGGCAGGCTGTACATAAATACGTTTTTACGCCTCTATACGAGTGTTACAGAATACACAGGTTAAAATGCAAGGTGATTGATTTATGAAAATAAAGGTCATTGACTGGGTTAATGACTTTCTCCGCTTAATAGCGTCTCTCTCCAGACTGTGAGGACCAAATTCGAGTAATAATCCAGGAATCGGCTCTCGATTATCGGCTGGATCCCCAGCTTCAGATGCACTGTTCTGAAGAGGTAGGAGACGTAGCTCAGCAGATACTTTTTCAGGATGAAAACTCCCTTCATGAAACAGACTTTGTTTCTTAAAACCTGAACTATCTTGATAATTAGAACAAACGAAACCCCCCTTTCAACTGCTTCTAGCTAGTCAGGGTCTCTGCTTGTGATTTTTGTCTGATGTGCAAGAATTGCAGTTTCCTGTGCAGTGCTACTATAAGTTTATTTTTTTCATCTGGGATCTCATCAGTACTTCTGACTATAGAAAACTACTGCTTTCCTGTTATAAAAAAATGTGTGCTAGTTCTCTGCTCTTGTCAACCTTAACTGGAATACAGTCAGATTTTGAGCTTTCACTTTTGACAGCAGATCAGCCATGTCTCAAGTACTGCTTATTTTGTATCTTAACATTATTTCTATGCTGTTTTCCTCCCTGCTTTCCTCTCAGTGCAGTAATATTGACTCTTTTTCTGTTGAATTTTGAAGGGTATGCATATTGCATGAGCCAGGCTGCATTTAGCTCTGGGGATTCGGTGGGTCAGGGAGGAAGTGTCTCATTGCGTGTTCTCTAGCTGCACCCTGTGATGAACTAATGTATTGAGATATAAACATGCTAAAAGACAGAATAATTGTTGTGAACTACTTATGTTAAAATACCTTTTTCAAAATAGATTTCCAGCTTGTGTGCAGAAGAAGCAGCAGCTCAGGAGCAGACTGGTCAAGTGGAAGAATGTCTGAAAGTGAATCTACTGAAAATAAAAACTGAAATGTGCAAGAAGGTAAAGGAAATAAACTGAATGGACTCTAAAAGGCATCCCATCCCTGCAGAAGTCTGATTTTTTTTCCAGATCACGGCCCAGGCCATATTCTAGCTAGTATGAAGCCAGAGCTCTGCACGTTTCCTTACGCATCTCAGTTCTGGCCTGAAGCGATTCAATTTAATTTCAGTTTGCCAGTGAAAATTGTGCCAACAATGCCTCCTTTGCAATTTCAGACTTCGATCCTTTCTTTATTATGGCTGCCCAAGTTTCTTGTTACTGATCCGTTTTCTGTTGCTGTCTCCATTGCAGGCATCCTGAGTGCTGGGTATGGTGTAGGCACTGGCTATGGTCGAGGGCTGTATGAGTTGCCCCCATGGCTATGGCACCTTATTTCAGTCCTAACTGAAGTAACCCTGGCATATTGACTTTGTATTTTAGATTAATACGGGTATTTTAATGACCATAACTATGGCAACACTACTAAACCAGGACATTTAATGCAACCTAAACCAGCATTCATAGCTTCATCCAGGGACAGTGGTGTTTTTTCCCGTGATCCTGGATTTAAAAAGAAGATGCACCTTTCAGAAACACTGAGCAGTATGAGTTTTGTTCTCTCTCCCTTTTTTTTTTTTTTTTGAGATGTACTTGTAATTTCCCCCTCCCCAGGAAGTGCTCAACATGCTGAAAGAAAGCAAAGCAGATATATTTGTTGACCCAGTGCTCCACACAGCCTGTGCTCTAGACATCAAACACCACTGTGCTGCCATTCCACCAGGGAGAGGACGCCGTAAGTGCTCATGTTTTACTCGTATAACCTCTCAGTCCTGAGGGCCTTAATGCTGGTAGGAGAACGCAGCTTATCTTAAGTACCAGATCTTTCCACCAGTCCTTTGTGGGTAATGAAGTGGAGTGGTTGCAGAGGTGGTAGATGTCACTAGAAGATGGCTATCAAGAAGTCCTTCCTTGTGTCCAAGATGGGACTAGTTCTTCGACCCTGATATAACCTTGTAGCCTTATCTGCAAATTTAATTAGTGTATTTTATATTCCATTGTTAAGATGATTACTGACAGTAGTGTGTGATACTGGATCCGTAACGCTTCTGTAAAATCCCTCCTGAGTTAAATGCTGTTGAAAATGAGCTCTTAATACATATGGACTGAAGTACATGGACTCAGTTTTCAATGAGGTTTATCTCCCACCCTGTATCAGCTTCACATAGGATCCAGCTCCCAAGCTTACTTATGACAGTGGTGTATCCAATTGCATCAAAAGCTTCCCTGGAACTAAGCTGCTTCTCTTACAGAAGCAAATCAATTTGGTTTCACTAGATTCATTCTTAGCTAATCCCCTTGGTCCTTGTGTCTTTATATCAGTCTTTATTCATGGTTGGATTCTTTGTTTCAGTATTTTTGACAGATGAAATTAAACTGAAGTCCTTTGATCCTGTTTTTTCTCCTCTACTTAAATACACCAGTTTTTATTTTCACATATTAGAGAGGGTAGGTAGTCTTTACTACATTTTCTAAGTTCAGATAACAGGTAAAGGCTTTCAGACTTCATTGGCTGTTCCAAGTCCCCTAAGATCGAGTTCATCAGGTTAAAACCACTTGAAACATAATTTATTTAAGTATTTCCTAACCCATTCTTTTCCTGTTTGAGGTCAAGCTCTTGCACTTTGTTACTGCTATTAGGTTAGCTAGCTGGGTAGTGTGTATGGCTGTTTAAGGAAAGCCATTGAGGAGAAAGTTCTGAACTTTCTCATCTTTCTAAGTTTATCTAGCATTAAAAATAGCAACCAAATATTTTATAGAATCATAGAATGGTTTTGGGTGGGAAGGGACCTTTAAAGCCCATCCAGTCCAACTCTCCTGCAAGGAGCAGGGACATCTCCAACCAGATCAGGTTGCTCAGATCCCCGTCCAACCTGGCCTTGAATGTTTCCAGGGATGGGGCATCCACCACCTCTCTGGGCAACCTGTGCCAGTGCTCCACCACCCTCAGTGTAAAAAAAACTTTGTCCTTATATACAAGTCTAAAGACTGCTATAAGGTCTCCCTGGAGCCTTCTCTTCTCCAGGCTGAACAGCCCCACCACTCTCGGCCTGCCCTCACAGGAGAGGTGCTCCAGCCCTCTGATCATCTTTTTGGCCTCCTCTGGACCCTCTCCAACTGGTCCATGTCCTTCTTATGTTGGGGGCTCCAGAACTGGATGCAGTACTGCAGGTGGGGTCTCACCAGAGCAGAGTAGAGGGGCAGAATCACCTCCCTCGACTTGCTGGCCTCACTCCTTTTGATGCAGCCCAGGATGCAGTTGGCCTTCTAGGCTGCAAGCGCACATTGCCAGCTCATGCTGAGCTGCTTGTCCACCAGTACCACCAAGTCCTCCTGAGGGCTGGTCTCAATCCATTCTCTGCCCAGCCTATATTTGTGCCTGGGATTGCCCCGACCTATGTGCAGGACTTTGCACTTGGCCTTGTGGAACTCTGTGGGATTTGCACAGGCCCACCTCTCCAGCCTGTCAGGGTCCCTCTGGATGGCATCCGTCCCCTCCAGTGTTTCGACCACACCACGCAGCTTGGTGTCGTTGTCGAACTTGCTGAGTGTGCGCTCTGTCCCACTGTCCATGTTGCTGACAAAGATGTTAAACAGGGCTGGTCCCAATACCAACCCCTGACGAACGCCGCTCATCACTGGTCTCCACTTGAATGTTGAGCTGTTGACCACAATTCTGAGTGCAGCCATCCAGCCAATTCCTTATCCACAGAGTGATCCGTCCATCAAATCCACATCTCTTCAGTTTAGAGACAAGGATGTAGTGTGGGACAGTGTCAGATGCTTTGCATAAGTCCAGCACAAATAATGATTTTTCCTGATCGTTATCTTCCATGCTGGTTACTGAATGCCTTTCTGAAATTCTGGATATCCTGTATTTATTCCCATTTTGTGGTCATTCTTTTGATGTGTTTGCACCGAAGGTCTGCAGAGGTCTGTATCTTAGAGAGGGATCTGCCTCTGAGTGTTTGTACTGACAATTCTGTTTAAAATGTCTGGAGTTAGTTTAAAATTTGCAGCCTGTTTGCTATGAGCAAAGTAACTCTTCACTGCAAAGCAGAAAGTATCCAATTAGGGATTATTCAAGTGAGGCAGTATAAGTACAAAATACAAAATTTTATGCCAGTGTCTTGTATGAGCATATAAAAGCTGACGAATAAGCCCAGGTGCTCCGTAGGCACCCAGAATATTGTGATCCCGTTTCCTTTGCACAGAACTGTGTGAAAACTGAGGAAGTTAAACCTTTCCAAAAGATTCTGTTGATCAAAAGAAACTCCTAACAAGCCTGAGGAGATACACTGTGTTTTCTCCTGAGCAGAATTTGATCACAGTTCTCTCTAAAGGGTCGTGGCACGGAATTTAGAGTACAGCTCATTGAAGGGGTGAGTTTATAAGACTTCATAAAATCTTATGTACATCACATGAATTACATCTTGGATGCGTAACCAGCAGCCTTTAGAAGAACTGAAGCGTCCCTTTCCAGCAGCCTTTCCATAGCATGTTGTTGAAGCCACTGTTTCTATTTAACACCATCTTCTCCACACTACAGAAATGTCGTGCTTAATGGAAGCTCTGGAAGATAAGCGTGTGAGGTTGCAGCCTGAGTGCAAGAAGCGCCTTAATGACCGTATTGAAATGTGGAGTTATGCTGCAAAGGTGAATATGCGAAAGATTTCAGTAAACTACTTCCTTTTTTTTTTGCATTATACCTTTCTGTTGCAAGCTACTTCTGAAAAATTTTAGCTGTGATTAAATTCTTGTCTCTGAAGTTTGACCTGTTGAGTTTGGTCCAGAAAAATTGAAATCGAGTCTCCTTTTTTCAACTTGTCTATCTTATTTTCTGTGTCTGAGATTGAGATGCATCCTCAGCAGTGCAGAATGAAATTCTCGTGTGTGCAGAGGGCTTGGTCTCCTGTAGAGAAGGTTTGGGGCAGTGAAATAGGGTCAGCGGAACTTCCTGTTACAAAGCTGTCTCCTGAGCAGCAGTTCCTTCAGATGAATCGTTGCAGGCCTGCTTGTGGTTCAGGCCAAGTCTGACAATGGCAGGAGACAATAGCAGTAGCAGAGATTAAATCTAATAAATGCTGAGGGTTGCATGGAAAGCGCAGCTTGACTTATTTGTTCCCTTCTCACCTCCAGGTTGCTCCAGCGGAAGGCTTTTCTGACCTTGCCATGCAAGTTATGACCTCTCCGTCCAAGAATTATATACTGTCTGTGATCACGGTCGGCATCTGTGTACTCTTCCTGATCGGCCTGATGTGTGGACGCATCACCAAGCGGGTGACAAGAGAGCTCAAGGACAGGTAGAGCCTGGATTGCCTGCTGAAGAAATGCCTGCCCAGTGCCCAGTTTTGTACAGCCCTCCTCTGTATAGTCTACCCACTCCCTCTTGTGAGAGGAGGAAAAGGAGAAAAAAAAAAAAAAAAAAAAAAAAAAATTAGAACAGCAGCAGGTGTTGGCTCAGTTTTCCCATCCTGGATCTCATCCACAGCATCTTCATCCTATGAAAGTTTGTGTGCAACATTGGCAGCCCAGCCAGCAGCTTTTGTTACCCCTTTGTTAGCAGACTCTCGTTTACCTGCCTGTAGACAAGTCTCTATTGTACTGTTGGAACTGCCTTCACGCTCCAAATCGGACTGATATGACCTGCAGCTCAAGCAGTTTTTAAGTAAATTTTTAAGGAAGACATACCGACTATATGATTTAGGTAATGGTTCATACTGAAATCTAGTCATCCTCTGTGGCTGGGTGAAATTGAGGCAGGAAATTAAAGGATAAATTGCATCTTACACCACAGTTGGCCTTGTTTTGGACATCTTGCTCATCTTATGTAAAGCATCTTCAGAGCAACCTAAGGACACCAGTCACTGGTGTCATCTTCTAGTGAATATCCTGCTTTTGTTACTGTGGGTTTTTTTGGCTGAAAAGATGTCCTCTCTTTCTTCCTCTGCCACTCGTGAGATAGAATAAAATACTGACCAGGATCAAGTACTCCTGTGAGCTGTACAACTTGTGTTTCAGTAGATGAAAGACACGATGCAGATGCGAGGCACGTAGAGCCTGTCAGCGGTGTACAGCACTGCTGTCGGCAGGCATCAAGTGCCCTGATCAGTTACTCGGTCAATTTCTTTATCAGTGACAATGCAGTAAAATTCTAACACTCCTTTTCTTTTGCCTCGCTGCTGCTAAGCTGTCCCCCTTCTGAATTAGCTATCTACAGATGGTACGGACACGCTGGCAGGACAGCACTCTGTCAGCGATGCAGACAGTGAACACTCGTCATGCTTTCTCTGTAAAACAGTTACCTGTGGGCTAGCGCAGTGGTTTGTAACTGGCCTGTGTGGGTCTTAATGGTTTGAATGGTAGCACTGAAGAGTGTTTTTAATTTCCACAATAACAGTTGATAAGGGGTAGCAACTGGCATTTTCTGGGATGTAGGACACAGGTGCTGGTCCAGAAGGCCAAGCAGGAGTGGAGGGGAGGGTGATAGTGTTGTGTGAAAGACAGAAGCATCTGGACCTTTGAGGGAAGTAGCTTTCACGTTGTTACCGTCACTGTGTGCACTCACGCTGTCTGTAGTTACACTCCCAGGACGAGATACTCCTACCTGAGAGCCCAAAGAAGGTGTTTTAGAAAAGCTGCACCAGTGGTTGTGGCGGCTTCTTGCCATCACCTTTTTTCCTCAAGTCCAAGGAAGCATGGAGGCCATAAGCCACGTGCTTTGGCTGAAATGTTGAGTGTGTTGGTGAATCTAGAAGTGACTGTGTGGGAGTCCATATACTTTATTTGCCTTTTAGATGTGCTCACCTGCGTGTGCTGCAGTAAAAATCGTGTGCCTGAAACTGTCCAACTTAATTGATTATGCTTAATTAATTATGGTTGAACCATAATTTTATTTTCCCACTTAGCACACTGCTAGGTAAGACCTGACATTTCCCGTTCTCCGCATTGTTCTCTAGAAGGGCAGTGGAGGTGGTTTTGAGACATTTTGGAGTGCGGACCAGCTGATTCTGATGATGCTGCGTGTACAGAATGGCGTATACAAAATACTGTGAGCTTTTGCTGCAACTGAAGCTTTTTGTCCATCCCACTCTGAGGATGGACAGCAAACTACTGGCGGTCTAAGACCGTAGTCTTAGACTTGCTATGCTAGTGAGTCTTTCCCAAACTCATCTGTTTTTATATCGAAGTATTATGAACACAAGGCAAGCCGTATAGAATGTCTGAGGAATGAAGGTTCAGTGGAGAATTAGTGCACGGTAGGATTCCAGGGAAGTGGTTATGTAGAACAGAAATTCAGCCTGAGTTCTTTCTCTCCACCTCCTTTCTGTGGTGCTGGTGGAGCTTACCTAGGCCTCTGTCAGTGTGAAGTGGAGCAGGAGGAATGGTTGATTGTCTCTCTTGAGGGAGCGCAGGTGCGTAACACCACAAGGTTAGTTTGGCGATTATAAAAGTGTGTTGTTTCACTCGATAGGGTGCTGCAATTACTGCTGGAGAGGCGGGTGTGTTCGCAGAGCTGCCGGCAAGGGAAGTGAGGTCTTTGTGCAGCCTTGCTTGTTTGGCACGAGTGCTGCTTCTCGAAATGTCTATCAGGCATAACTTAAATTGCTATTGGAGGGCTTTTTTTTAACTGTTGTGACATTTTGTACCTGATTAGCTTGAAAAGCCTAATTAGATGGTTTATTGTCTAGAAATAGCATCTTCCACTAAATTCCAAAAGACGTTGCAGTGAAAATTGTAGTTTTGTAGCCATAGTTCTGAATGTAAACCCTGTTTAGCTCTGAAGGTGACTTTCTTTACTTTTAGATAAAAGACTTTCTGGTTTTTTTGCTGTTTAATTGGGAGCAGGCTAAGATAAGGGTGCCTGGAGCGCTGTGTCAGGAGCCAGTAGTCTACAGTGTTAGTCTACGGTCGGTGGTGTTTGACTGTCGGCAGCCTCACCTGGGAATTCAGTTTCAGTGTGAGTGCTCCGGAATGGTGTTATAGGGATGTGTCCAGATGCCTTCTGAAGCGGAAGTAGGATACTAAATACATTTCTGCATGAGTCTTTCAGGTGCCCTTTGTCACTGTAAGGGCACAGATCCATGTTTTAAAGGCATGCCAGTGGCAAAGGGTTACTGAGCATCATTTCCTCCGTGTTTTAAAATGGAGCCTCCTGCCACTGCTAATGACTAAATTTGCTTTTTTGGTGACTAGAAATCTACCAGTCCTAGTCTTGAAACATCCTTCTTTTTTGTCACCTATACCTAAAAATCTAGAGGCCTCAAAAGCACAGAAGGCCACACAAGTACTCTTCCAAAAATAATGTGTTTGTGCTGTTGCCAACACCACCTCTTGCCTGTAGGTAACCATTTTCCATTGTGGGGAGAGAAAGAAATGGTTGTAAGGAATACTGCTGTTGCCTTGAACTTTGAGGAAGCCTTTTTAACTTCTCTAATCTAATCGAGAGTGCTAGAAATAGCTGTGATCAGCCAAGAGAAGAGTGTTGGTGTGGCAAAATCTGGCCTACCCCTTCTTCATGATCCGTGCCTCTCTGTGGAGAAGGCTGCCTTCCCCAGAATGCAGTTCAGGAGGTGCATGGGGGTTTTTTGTCTCCTTGTCATCACAAAAGCTTCTCTTGGAGAACTTATTCTAGACGTGCTGATGCTGGTGCTCCTGGGGAAAAGCTGGGTGGCTGGGACCTAGCGAGGCATGCAGCTCTCCATTTACCTCCTGCTGCTGCAAGGGTTAACCAGTTGTTTCCTAAATGGTGGCACGTGTTTAGATGACATGGGTAAGGAGGACTGTGCGTGACGCACACCTCGCTACTGCACTCCTGTTTGCCTGTGAGTGTTCGTTGCTGTTGACCTTAATCAGCTTATTTATTGTTTACCTGGTGGGTCTGATCGAGTCCTTTTGCTGAGTTTCCGTTTGGGATTCTCCTGCCTTGCCTCTGTCAGTTGGGTTGCTGGAGTGTAACTCATCTGGGCAGGGACAAAATTCCTGGCACCAAAGTGCTGCCCAGTGAGCTGAGTACCTGTCTGTGGCCCCGCAAAGGGCTGGAAGCGCCCTGATGAAGTTCAAGTAATTCTGTAACAAAATTCAAGCGTTGCACCCAGAATCTGACACTTAAAAATCCGTGCAGATAGAATCAGTCTTGTTCTGAAAGAATCCACAGGAAGTGAGTTGTGTGAAAAACAATGGAGAGGAGTGAGCGTCTCCAGGTACAGAAACTAACTGCGGGTGGGCACGGAGGGCGGAAATGGGGTACGCCAGAGGGATCACTCGAATCCGGTGATGTTGTAGAGGAATTGTGTTCAAGTTGGATAGCGACTTCTGTTAAAACAAGGTTATTATTTAGTTGAAAGAAGATTGTAATACTTTTTTATTATTTTATCAGTTTTGTTTTAAAACAGGTAGTTTTGAGGTGTGCGAGAGTGCATGAGTGTGGTGTGAAACCGGAACACTTCATCTAGCACTTCTGTCCCTATTTAAGATGTAGCTCTGTGGACTCAAACAGCTGCCGTGTCGGCTGGTATTGAAGTACGTCCTTAGTTACGGGGTTCAGAATCTCCAAGGCAGCTCCCAGCTCCTGATCTTTGTGCAGTCTCCCTGCTCGGGGGCCAAACCTTGCCGGCTCGCTTCCACCGGTGCATCGAGGTTAGAGGGGACCCAAATCACACACCCACGGGAGAGAATTCAGCTGGTACCGCTGCTTCGGGGCTGTGCTGCTGGAATTCTGCATCCGCTCTGTCGAGTTCCTGGATGCTGCCTGTGTGGGACGGGGAGGAGTAATCGCGTATTGCCGCTCGCTGGCCAAAGGCAGGTTGCTGTTTTCTCTTTCCACAACACCCAAATTTCATTCCGAAGCTGACCGAAAGCAAGAGATCCACCCCGCTTGCCCCCCTGTATTTACTGAGTAGAAGTGCTTGCGTAGCTCTCACCTTGGGGAATACTGAGCTGGGGGACAAGGGAAAGGTGTGGCTGGTGTTCGTGCTGGGCTGGACGGGGTCCCGGAGACACCAGAGCCGGGTGTTTCGGGGAGGTGAGGGGGTGCCCCGCTGTCGCCCTGGGGATGGCACTGCAGCCCTCCCTGCCGCGCACCCAGCAGATTCCTGTTGTACAGCAGAAGCTGTTTGAACTTAGTCTCTTCTCTTTTTTTTTTTTTTTTTTTTTT